>VZDJ01000051.1:3398387-3476812 GCA_008694505.1 Cyanoderma ruficeps
AAAAACAAAATAAAACAAAAAAGAGTAAAAACAACAACAACAAAACAATGACCACGCTATTAAAATCTTTATTATCAGAAATATCCTGACTCTGCTGCTTAATCTGCTTCCTGCTAGTGCAAGGAAGCCAGCCCTGAGCCACTCGTGGAAGCTGCAGAACAAAGTGCAAAGCCCTTTAGTGGACAAGATTTAGGGGTTTTTTTAAGGCTCTCTTGGTGGTGTCTGTAAAATTCCCAGTTCTGTTATCACCAAACTAACAGAAGTTGATAAGGGAGGGTGGGTGCACTGCCGAGATGGGGCAAGGAGAAGGATTGGAACCTGCCAAGCTCCAACAAGCCACCAACTGCTCTGAGCCCTCCACTCCACCCACTGCTGTGTCCCTTGAGTCCGGACCCTTCCCAAATAAACCACGGAGGCAGCAGCAGTGAATGGATGAGGTGAAATCCGGGTGCTGCTCACTCAATGGTTTGTCCCTCTCCACCTTCCTCCGAGGAAATCTCCGCTTTGCTGTTCCTGAGCTGCCTCAGGCTGTTCCTCTGCTGGGGCTGGGCTGGGAGCTTTCCCCCTTGCCCAGCTCCCGGGGCTGTGAACACGCCGGGTCTGTCCGATTTTGGTGGGAAACCTGTTGGGGTGGAGCCCGGTGGAGGACGCTTAATTAGTGAGGGTGTCCCAGCAGCGCAGTGATGGCGTTGGGAACTTAACTGGTTGGGAGATAACTGATGCTCGCCGGCATTCAGCACGGCTGGGACATCCCAAAATGAGACTCTTCCGCTGAGAAATGCCCAGGGCAGTGCCAGCTCCACCTGCTTGCTGCCTGGCCTCAGAATCCTGCACCGGAGCTGCACTCTCAGGCTAAACAAGGAGCACTCGTGGCTGAGCGCTCCCGCTGCTCCAGGACAAGAGGAGGATCCAGCTCCCCCCTTCTGCCTCGCATGGAGCAGCGCCAGGTTCATTTTCCTGCTCCTTTCCATGGTGCCAGGCAGTCACCTCCTGCAGAAAGGGCTGGGACAGGAGCTGTGCTGGCAGGGCCCTCAGCAGGAGGATAATTGCAGGGACCGTGGCACGGTGCACCTTGTCTGGGCAGGTAGATCAGGTGTGTGATGAGCCAGACAGAGGATTATGGTCTGTGCCCAGCAGCTGAAGGCTTTGGGGGCCCTGTGGTTTCCCCCTGGCTGAGCAGCGGGTTTGCTGAGCTGGGGCTCGCGGAGCTTTCCTAAAATAGCCGGTGAAAGGACATCACAAAATCTACGGGCGTGCTGCAAATGGCACGTAGGGCTGTGTGACAGCTGCCGTGCCGGCAGCCGGGCCGGCTCCTGCTCTGGGGACCCTGGCTCCGGCCGCAGACACGTCCCCGGGCAGCCGGCGCGGCTCCGGGACAGGCTGTGCTGCACGCCTGGGTGAGTCCAGAAGGTGGCAATGGCAATCCACAGACACTGCCGGGATGGGAAAAGAGGATTTCCTGGCGGGGGGGCTCTGGGGTTTAAGGGATGTTTTCAGAGGAGCTGCGCTGAGGCTCCTTCTCTGCACGTAGAGAACCCTGGAGTGACACCAAACTTTGCAGAAAATGCCCCTTTCTTGGAAACGTGGCCACGTCCTAGGTATTTCGGGGTTGGTTTGTAAGGTATGGTATCCCCATACGTGTGAGTGCATTTAATTCCTTTCCTTCCTTCTGTCTTTCCCTCCTTCCACTCGTTTTGCCTGTTCCACGCAGGACTGGGATGTCCCCAGTTAGTTCTGCGACGTTCCCAAATTCCTCACACTCCCCGCGCAGTGGGACCTGAGCTATGGGGGCCGCCTGCCAGGCTCCTCGTCTGTCCACACCGAGACATCCGGAGGTGGAAAAGCACAATGTTCCCTCCGGGAGCATCTCCCCGGAGCGTCCAGGCGCCTCTCGGCCTTCTCTCGGGCGAGGAGCTGGAACAAAAGCGCTCGGAGCGAAGGCTGCGAGCGGAGAGAAGCTCCACGCACGGCCCCCAGCAGAGGGTGGTGTCAGCCTCTGCCATCCCCTGGCATTCCCTGGCATTCCCTGGCATTCCCTGGCTGTCATTCCCAGCGGTGCCAAGAGGCAGGAGAGGGGAGCGCCAGCTCCAGCCCCAAATCCAATTTTATTTGTGAATTTATTCCAGCTCCCTTTTAGCTTTAGGTCCACCTTGAAAAGAGCATCTGGGTGCTCTCCACACGCTCCATCCTGTTGCAGGACAGTTTGTACAATCCGGAGCTCACAGCTCACCAGCCTGTGCTGGATTTAAGCTCTTCCCGGGCCTGGCTGCACAGGTTTTGGTAGTTTTTTTTATTTTTCCTGCTCTCAGAAATCCCTCTGCCATCGGCCCTTGGGCTTGCTGCAGAGGCAGGCGAGGAGCAGACTTGCTCCAACACCTCCCACGCAGAGCCTGGCTCTGCAGCTGCAGGGATTGTTCAAAGTGTCCAGGGGCCAAGAACGCTTTTTATTACTCAGTAAAAAAGCCGGGCTGCGGCTCGCAGCTTTAATTACGCGCAAATAATAAACTCCTCTGTTGTCATCTACCTACAGACCTGACCTCACATGGCAGGCTGGGCCCGAGTCAACCCAAATTATCCCTGGCACCGCTCCGCCGCCTTCAGCAGCCTCGTGATTCCTGCCCACGGGCGCTGTTGGAGGGCAGAAACGCTCCGTGAAGGACTAAAAGATCAAGAAAATCATTGCGAGAAAGCAGCTCCTCAAGGTATGGGGAGTGTGGGCTGAGATGGGAATACTCCCAGGGCAGGGCGTAGCTCTGCCGGTGAGGCTGGAGCTGCTCCCTCTTGGATCGCGCTGTTCATGCCCTGCCCTGGCCCAGGGGCACAGCCACCACCCCGGGATGAAACAATCCCAAAAAAAACCCCCTCAAACTTTCCTTGGAATATCAGATTTTTTTTTCCTGTTCTTCGGAGAGAGATCCTTCCTTCCTCGATTGAAAACGAAGGCTCGTGGCTGTAGAGTTGCTCCTTTATCTCCGCTCGGCTCCATTTGGAAGAGATTAGTGTTGCATTTGTTTGACATCCAGGTTAATAGCTTCCCTTCGCCCCAGTCCCGGCTTCCGGTTTTGGCTATCTGGAAAGCCGGGCTGGAAATTAATCGGCAAACTCTGGGGAGAGGATCTCGGAAGAAAACTCAGAACAGATTTGAAAAGAGGCTGTTCTAAGCCGCGCTGATTTGGAAAGAAGCCACCGGTGAAAATTAGAGATTTTTCAAGAGTTTGCTGCCAAAGGAGTTAATGCCTGAGAGTCGAGGGTTTTTTTGTTGTTTTTTAATAAATACACTGGTAATTAATTATAGGAGTCGTCCTCCCGTTTGAAAGTCACGGAACACGATCGCTTGTTTGGGTTAAACATCCCCGGTGCGGTATTTACAGCCCAAACACGGGATGAGGAGCGGTCAGACAAAGCGGGGTCTGTGTGTGCGTGTGCGGCCCCGGGGCGGCGGGGGAGCCCCGGCACCGCTCCTGCCGCTGCCCGCGGGGCTGGGGACACCGGGGGGACACCAGGGGACCCCACAAAACCCGGCGGTGGGGACAGCGAAGCAGCACCGGGTCTCTGGGCGGTTTTCCCGGAACAGCGAGAGGAGCGGCAGCGGAGGGAGGGAGCGAGGGATACGACAAGGGAGGGGGGGGAGGAAAGGAAAAAAAAAGAAAAATAAAAAGAAAACCGGGAAAAATTAAATCAGGGAAGGGGGAAAGGAAAATAATCGGGGAAAAGGAAGCGGGCTGCGAGCCAAAGCGTGGCGAAGCGCCCCCCGCCCCCGCTGGCAGCCCGGGCTCCCGCAGACAAAGGGGCGGCGGGGCGGACCGGGGGCGGGCCGGGGGCTGCTCCGCCGCCCGGGGCGGGCAGAAAACTCGCACCCCCGGCGGCTCCCCGCCTCGGCCGTGCAGGTGGGGTCCCCTCGGCGGCGCGAGTTTCCACAGGGCAACGCCGCGGAGTTGCGCGGGGGGCGGCCCCGCCGTGCGCCGTGTCCGTCCGTCCGTCCGTCCGTCCGTCCATCCGCCGCTTTGTTCCCGGAGGATGCGGCGCGCCTAACCCCGGCCCAGGCGGTGGGGCCGCAGCGGGGGCAGGGGCAGCCCTCCGCCGGAAAACTCCGCGCCGCCCTCCTTCCTCCTCCTCCTCCTCTTCCTCCTCCTCCTCCTCCTCCCGCTCGCAGCCCCGGCGCGGAGCGATGCTCTCGGGGCCGGCGGGCGGCGATGGAGCGGGGCGGTAGCGCGGAGCCGCCGAGCACTGCGGCCCCTCGGGCAGCTGCCCGCGGCCCCTGAGCGCCGGCAGGAGGAGGAGGAGGAGGAGGAGGAGGAAGGCCGGAGGGATCCAGCAGACCGCAGCCATGGAGGAGTGGCGGCAGTGCGGCCGCTGGCTCATCGACTGCAAAGTTTTGCCCCCGAACCACCGGGTGGTCTGGCCCTCGGCGGTGGTCTTCGACCTGGCGCAGGCGCTGCGGGACGGGGTGCTGCTGTGCCAGCTGCTCCACAACCTCTCCCCCGGCTCCATCGACCTCAAGGACATCAACTTCAGGCCGCAGATGTCCCAGGTAGGAGGGGAGCGATGGATGGAGGGGGGGGGTTGGATGGGGAACCCCCAGGAGCGCCTGGATCCCTGGATGCGGCTGGAACCCCCAGGAGCGGCCGGATTCCTGTTGCTTTCGTACAACTTGGGGATGGGATGGGGTGGGATGAGTGTGACACTCTCTGTTTCACCCCCCCGGATCCCCGGCAGCCCCTCCCAGGCTTTATCCCCCCCGTTTCTCGCCGGTCCAGCGCCGGGGGAGCCGCACGGGAAAGGCTGCGGGGCGGGGAGAGAACAGCCCGGCAAGGAGGTGAAACGTCCCCCTTGTGTTTACAGTCATGGCGAAACAAAAGCAAATGAACAGAGGCTGAGAGGAGGAGATGGGATTATTCGGGGTTCTCGTGGAGGCGCTGGTTCGTCTGAGATGCGCGGGAGGAGCGGGCGCCGGGACGAAACTTTGGCTGGGAAGACTGAAAGCAAAATAAATGAATAAATTTATGAAAACACAAGAACTTCTGGTGCTCTGGCGGGCAGGGAGCGAGGCCAGTGCTGTGCCCGAGCCCCGCTGCTGCATCCCCGCAGCTGCTGCGGGCCGGGAGGTGATGGGGGACTCAAGTCAGGGACCCCAATTGCATCCCAACCCCCTTGTGCTGTCCTCTGCCCCGCTCTCATCCTGCTTTTGGGCTCCATCCTTGGAAGTGTTTCTAGTTCCTGGTTGGTTTGGTGGAGAGACGCTTAAACAAACGGGAAAAAAGAAAAAAGAAAAGAAAAAAAAAGAAGTAAAATCAGCTCAGGTTGTTTTGGGTCTAAATGCTCCGCTGGTGTTTTTTTGCAAGCTGAGCTATAGGTATTTGCATGGGAATCGGGAAGTGAAATCGATTAGAAACAAACGCAATGGGGGGTTGTGCCCTGCCCGCCGGCAGCCCCTGTGCTGACAAGCTCGTTTCAGAGTGTCGCCTTTTATTTTGGAACAACAGGTTCCAGCGGTGAAGCTGAAGGGAAACTTTCTGTGTTTAACATTCGCTGAAGCCTTCAAGGATAAATAACCTCCAATGCCCACACGAGCTCGGTTCCTGTGCTGTGAAAGCAAACCCCTCTCCCTTTTTCCGCTGGAGTTTCCTTCCAGGGCAATGGGGGTTTTTTTGGGTTTTTTTTGTTTTTTTTCCAGCTGTTTGTCCCCTTCACCCAGCGAGACACAACCACGTGTGCTGGGGTGGCTGAGCACACCCAGCAGCTCCCAAATTTGGATCCCCTCTTTGGTGGGAGGGGAGGAAAGGGCACTTTGCTGTCAGGATGTCCTTGATCCCGCAAAGCACCGGAATGGGAATCCCCAGCCCTGCGGTGAAAGCAGCCCGGGATAAATGACACGTCCCGATGCCTCTTCCCGAGGTGGAACAATGCGGGGAGATTTCCTCTTGGCTTCCCAGCCTATGAACCGATCAAACTGTTTTCCGCTCAGGCAGATGTTTCCAAATATAAACTGCCGTGGATGTGGAGGGCTGGAGCTTCCCTAGAACGTGCTGAGCATGGCACCGCGTGTTTGGGGAGTTTTTTGGGGTTTTTTTAAGGAAATGCCGTACTCCTACAAAGCTGATTTCGGTGCTGTAGTTGCCGTGTGGGGAGTCCAGAGTGGGTTTAAAGAAGTGGCGCTTGGGGACGTGGTTTGGTGGCAGATTTTGCTGTGCTGTGGGCTCGATCTTAGAGGGCTTTTCCAGCCTAAACTCTGGTTCTGTGGGAGCTGTGATCCAGGCAGGATCCCGGGGGGGTTTGGAGAGGACGCTCTTTGCAGGGGAGAGTTTACAGCCCTGCTGCCTTTAATAAAATTGCCTTCTGCTTCTCCAAGCTGGCTGCTTTCACAGCTTATGGGGATGTGTGAGGGGGCTGGTGGAGATGGTTTTGGTGGCCCTCTCTCTGAAAATCAGCTCATTAGAGGGGAGCAGCACAGAGCTGAGCCCACAGGACCTGCAGAGCATCATCTGATGTGGGAATGGATGCTCTGGGGAGGCTCAGCTGATGCCTCAGCCAGGGTGGGACTCAAACCACTCAGGAGCCAGCCTTTATATTTGATGTGTTTGGTGCTCTTTTGGTAATCCCTGGGTTTGGGAATTCCTGGCTTTGGGAATTCTTCCTGGGGTGGTTAAAGGCAACTTCTGCTGTACTGGCAGCACAGGGCGGAAGGGGCTGAGCCCAACCACAGAGGGAACAAACCCCCCCTGGGACGCCCCAGCCCTGCTGTGGCTCTGGGGGAGCAGTTCAGTGTCTCCAGGGTGAATTTCAGAGGAGTAACGTAGGAATCCATCTCTGTCAGCCAGCTGTGATGTGCTCAGACACGGGGCAGGGACGCGCGAGGCCGAGCGCGGTGAGGAACTTCAGAGGTTGTTTCTGGTGATAAATGCACATTTTGCCTGCCTGGCTGGGCTGGCTAACCAGCTGTCTGCCTCACTAGAGAGCTCCTGCTGTTATTCATCAGGTAAAATGCCAGGGGACACGACGCTCCTGCTGGACCTGGAGCACCCAGCGCCGCTCTGCCTTTCCCGCTGAATTAAGTGGGGCTGTGCAGGTGTGTGATGAGAAAACAGATTTTTGCCGGGGGGTGAGCAACGTCCCAAAGGCCAGAGGTGAAATCACGTCTCTGTGGAGGAACTCTTTAAGATCCAGGCAGTTGTGTGTTATATTTTTAATCCCCTTCCAGGCTGATTTGTTTTTGCTGTCAGGCGAGGAGGTTGGAGCCTTGGCAGCACAGGGAGGCTGCAGGGACTGTGGAGAGATGGGTCGGTGTCCCTGTCCTCCCAAAAACTCCCCAGCCTCACAAAACCTCCCTGTGCTTGTTCAGCACAGAGGCCACACTGGCCACGCAGCAGGAGTTCAAGACATGGTGCTTAATTAAATAAATGAGGCAAATCACCCCGTTGGTTGCACTCTGAAGTTTGCTTTATTTTCACGTCCAGAGGTCCCAAATCTGGTGTTCGGTGGTGCCTGGGAAGATGGGATGACCCAAAGAACTTCCAGAGTGGCCAAGAAAATAAACAGGAAAAACAATCTTGAATCCCAGCTCTCTTCTGAGAGTCGCTGGATGTGAGGCCAGTTTGGATGAGCCTGGAGTAAAAAAAACTTCATTTCTGCTGGTTGCTTTTGCTGCAGAAGCTTTTTCTGGAGAGCTGGGAAGTGGCGTGAGGGTGACTGCCCTGGGTGCTGATTGATCATTTTATGTCTGTCACTGTGATTGGATTTTTGGGGGGGGTCACTCAGGGGGATTTTCCAGCCAGCTGGGAGAGTGTGGTGCAAAGGACATTTGGATTTGCCAACAGGAGCCCTCTGCTTTGCATTCCCTGTCCCCCCAGCCCCAGAACCCCACTCCTCTCCCCATTCCCCTTCCTAACTCCTCTGGCACTCTGTGCTACAGCTGCTCTTGTGGATGAGGTGGAGATCTTTAAGCTTTGCATTTTCGTCAATAATTAGGTTTGAATCTTAATTTCGTTAAGTGTCTGGTCAAATACAAATTTAATGACTTTCCACTCATGTTTCAGTATAAAAAAACATGTGCAATAAAACACCTGCGTGTCTGGGTGAGGTTGGTATTTGGTGCTGTGATTTTTTTTGTGAGGTTTTCTTTTTCTTTTTGTTTTGGCATTTGTCTTTGATAAAATTAATCCTTCCTGACAGGGCCTTGGATGTGTTTGGAGGTTGGCAGGGAAGCCTGCAGGAGCAGAGACCTCGCGGGGGGCTGCACCAGCTGTGCCAGACACCTTTGCAAGGGTGGGAGCTGAGCAGGAATTATCCAGGAAAACTGGGGGGATCTGGGAGTTTCCTGCTGAGTTCCAAATCCCTGCAACTCCTCTGCTGCTTCAGTCCACCAAAACCCACCCAGAGCCACCAAAACCATGAGAATCCCAAAAAAACCCCACCCAAAACCACCAAAAAACCCATCAAAATGTGCCCCAGGAGGCTGAAGGTGCCCGGGTGGCTGAGCTCAGCCTGGTGGGGACACTGCGAAGGGCATTTCTGTTTCCAATCTCTGCAGACGAAGGGAAATTGGTTAATTCCAGGGAGAATTAAATGGATTAATTGAGAAAGAAGTAATAACCCCCCCAAACCCTGCCCCAAACCCCTGAGCACCTCTCTGTGTGTGAAGGGAGGTGGGAATTGCTGCCTGCACGAAGCTGTTGTGGTTTAACACCCAGACTCCCACAGACACCACACTGCGCTCACCCCCCTCAAAGGCTGCTCTGGACACTGCTGGATATCTTCATATAGAAAATATACTTAATAGAAAATATAATTTACCTTATATTACATTATCTAGTATTACATTATCTTATATTACATTATCTTATATATGACATTATCTTATATGTAACATTATCTATGACATTATATATGACATATATGACATTATATATGACATTGTATATGACATCATCTACAACATTATCAATAACATTATCTATAACATTATCTATGACATCATCTATAACATTATCTATAACATTATATATGACATGATCTATAACATCATCTATAACATTATTTATAACATCATCTATAACATTATATACAACATTATACACAACATTATATACAACATTATATACAACATTATATATTGACATATATTAATTATCTATTATTATATAACATATAATAGAACAATATAACATCTTTTCCCTGCTCCAGAACCTCCTGGATTCCGGGAGGGAAGCAGCCCCAGGATGAATGTTGGTGTGGGCACAGAGTGGAAGTCAGCAGTAACGGGCAGCCCATTGGGGATTCTCATTTTGGAGCACATTGCCTCTCTCCAGAGGGAATCCCACCCCTCCCTGCAGCCCCTGGAGGTTTCACTGGGGCCCCGGGGGCTGAGGAGAGGCAGGAAAAGTAATTGGAGTGATGTTTGGGCTGCCCAGCGCTCTGCTCTGCTCCTGTTGAGGAACCAGGCAGACAAACCGACCGCCAGGATTGACGGCTGCAACGCCCCACAGCCGCCTGAGCTGTCACATCCCTCCCTGCCTGGGGTTTTTTCTCTTCATTTCTGTCAAAATCCAGTTGATTGCCGGGGTCGGGGTTGGTTTTGCTGTGGCACCTGGGGGCAGGTGGCTTGGAGCCTCCCCCCTGGTCCAGGGTGGGGATGGAGGCAAGGCTGGAGTGGTTTTGGTGCAGGTGATTATTCACGAGGCTTTGGGGGTTTTTAACGTTGCCGCTCTGAAGGTTTTACAGCTACAAGGCTTGTAATTACTTCCATATGTCACGATAGTAGTGAAATATAATTCACTATTATCAGGGTGGGTTCTTTGAGCAAGATCTGTGTAGCCACTCCGATTTACCCTGCTCAGCTCCTCTGGCTTTTTAATTTTTTAAATTTATTTATTTCCTCTCTGCTTTTTGAAACTGAGTTCTGTTCCAAAAAAAAAAAAGGCTGTAAAAAAAAGGCCTCCTTACATATCCCTGTTTACTGTGTCTCACTGACTTCCCGTTTGGATGTGCTGAGCCTCGCAAAGGGGAAAAAAAAAAAAAGGTGCTCTGTGTGTCCAGCTCCTTGCAAAACAGGAGCTGCCTCGACTCTTCCTGCCCAGCCCCGCTCTGGGTGCCAAGAGGAACCCTAAAACCTCCCCTAAAACCTTGTGTCAGCAGGGGTAGGACCCGTCTGAGGTTGAAGGATCGCACTGAACCTGCAGCTGAAGGCTCATAAATATTCTGGTGGGGCAGGAGAAGGTGGAGAGTGTTGGGTGGATGCTGAGGGTTGTGCCAAGCAGCCTGAAAAGCAGGGAAAACTTTTTATTTTTTTTCTCCCCGTGCCTTTGAATGATGGATGAGAGCTAAATACCTGCATTAAACACCTACCAGCAACGAGCTCTGGAATGAATAGATGCCTTTAAAAAACACACAGCCAAAAAAAAAAAAACAAACAAAAAANCAGCAGCCTGCTGATGAGCTGTAAAAAATGCTTGGCTGGTCCATCGTGCCTGGTGGTGATCCGGGGTGCTTTGCCAGGAGCTGGGGGTGCCTCGGGGTTGGGTCCCTCCAGGGAGGAACAGGAGGAGTTTTTGGCATCGCTCAGCTGCTGTGTCTGGGTCTGAGTCGGGACAGTTGGGTGAGGAATTGGGGAAATCAGGGAACTCGGGGTGGGATCATCCCCACCTCGCTGGGATGGGACCCACCACCCCGACCTGTGGCTGTGGGAGCCCCAGACCGGTTTCCTTCAGCTCATCTGGAGCCAGAAGGGACCTGACTTTTGGCAGGGACAGAAATGTTGCTTCAGACTGACCCGAGGGCAAATTTTTGATCGGTTTCTTTGTCGTTTCTTAAAGAGACAAAACCTCCTGCCACTGCTGGAGCTGTTTCCTTTCTCCACTGGACTCCCCTCAAGCTGGGTTGAGAAATGGATCGAAAGTGCCCATCCCAAAAATCCCAACAGCCTGGGCTGGGGCTTTCTGGGACAGAGCTGGGCTGGGAGGATCAGGATCCCATTGATTTAGGGTGCGGGGCTTTGAGGTGCCTGTGTTGGGTTGGAGAGGATTGATGGAGGGTAGAAAATGCAATGAGTTTGGAAAATGCAGCGAGCTTGGGAGCTGAAGACTCTGATTTTTAAAGGATTCTTTGAGGTGTGCAACATCTTTTTAAAATAAATCTTTATTTCCTCACACCACTCTCACCGTCACTTTGCTCCTTTGGACTTCCAGTGATCTTCAAACAATCTCGTGGCTGCTTTTTCAGTTTCTCAGAGCTCTGCTCCCACCCCAAGGCTCGCTCGGTGCCCACCAGGGTGACCCTGTCCTGCTCCTGCTGAGTCCATCTGTCTGCCCAGCTGTCCCTGCAGCATCCCCACAGCCCTCGGGCTGCTGGGGAGGGCTGTCCCTGCTGCCAGCCCGCACTGTCACCCCCAGCTCTCCTGTCAGGAGGAGCCCCAGGGATGGAATTTGGGCTGGGGGTGACTCCTGTGTTACCCAGCAGCAGCTTCACCTGCCGTGTGTGCTGCTGATTCCAAACCTCAGCGCTGCTTTTACAGCAGGGGAAGGACCTTCCTTCTCAGGGCAACTTAATCACAGGCTGCCTTTGACAACTTCAAGCTCAGCTTTGATTAAATTACTTTTGTATCTCCCCTTCAAAAAAAAAAAAAACAAAACACTTTTGTATCTCCCCTTCAGGAAACAAAGAGCCTGGTAAAAAGGTCTGTTTCTGATCAAAGTGATTTTTCCTCCCTGCCTTGTGTTTTCTTTGGTTGCAGCTCAGGGCTGTGCTTCACCCCATGATAAAACTCTGGTGCAACCATTCCCTGCCCTCCACCCTCTGGAGCCTCCCAGATATCCAGGGCACGGACAGGCAGGGCTGGGCTCTCCTTCCTTTCCTGGCTGCTGCTTGGTGAAGGTGGAGGTTACAAACAGAGCTCAGAACTTTGTATTTAACAAATCCGTGCTGCTCTCCAGGTGTCTCATACCTGGGGTTTGTGACTCTGCTGAGCCACCTCAGGCTGTGATTTGTTTTTTCCCTGTTTTGTGATTCTGGGAGTGTTTGGGATCCTGGACCAGCCCAGCCCTGGGGTCTAATCCTTGTTAACAGTAAGGTTTGGCTTCGGGTACCCTGAGCTGGAAGGCTTTTTAGGGTTTATATCTGTGATTGGGCCGTCTGAGTCCTCTCCTCCCGTGTCACAGGGTGTTTGTGCCCTACCTAAAGCCATCCACTGTGGCAGGAATTGTAAAAATATCAGGTGCAGATGGATCAGTTTGCTGGTCTGTGGAGGCTCTGGGAAAAGAACCCAGTTATCCTCAGGAAGGTCACGGCAGATTTCCCAGCCTTGTCTAACAAGTCCTGCAGAGCAAAGTTTTGGACACCTCTTTAGATCTTTTTGGACACTTTTTGGGTCCTTTTTCTGGAGTCCCCCAGCAGCTGTCTGACCTGACTTGAGAGCTGCCAGCCCTTCCTGCCCCAGGACAAAGGATGTGCCTGGCCCTGGCCCTCCTCTGCCCGGCACCCACTGCTCTGGGGGGGTGATGTGGAATCTCTCCCTGTTTGTAACCCCTGGGCCTGCCCTGTCTGGACAGCCGGGATTCAGCTGGAAGAGCCTCCTCTGCCTCCTTGGAAAGCCACCAGCCTGACTCATATCCTGACTTCTGCTCCTCGTGGAGTCAATGGACTCTGTGGTGTTGCCCGTGGTACAGACCCACCAGAAAATCAGATTTGATTCACTCCGATGCCTCTGGGCTTCTCAGGATTGCATTTTCCAGCCTTGCTGGACCTGGGAATCATCTCCCATCTCGCACAGTGCCCTCTCCCAGACCATGCTTGTAATTCCTTATAAATGTCATGACAGTAGTTAAATACAATTCAGTATTCAGGTGGTTTGGCACAGGGAGAAGCTGCCAGCTGCCTTTGGGAGTGGTTTGTTCCTCTCTGGGCTGTCCCTTGGTGCTCCACCAGGGACCCTGAGCCTGTGCCTGCCCTTGCTTTGGCCCCCGAAACCACCAGGGTTTGGTAAACGAGGAGAGGGGGAAGGTTAAAAGGTTCCCACACAGAGGAAATTTGCTTTTTCTCCTCCAGCATTCGCCTTAACGCTGATGGGGGGGGGGGAGAAGTAAATTGGCTCTTTTGTAGCATTCGTATCTTTTGTTGAGTTTTATGGTGGTTTAGAGCTAAATGGAACATCTGGTATTTGAAGGGGGCCGAGGAGGGAACAGAGGAGGTTTGTGGCCGGGGAAGGGGAGGAGCAGGAGCAGTGATTTGTGTTCAGCACCACAAACACGGAATTATCTGTGAAATCCACCACGGCACTCGGGGGGCACTCAGAAAAAAAACAAATATCCAGCCAGGCTGGGAGCAGGGCCCTCCCTGACAGAGCTGGGGCAGCTCCTGCAGGAAAACCCCAGGGCGGAATCTGTCCCTGTATCCTTGCCCGGCACGGAGATGTTTTTGCTGGTTTCGTTTTCCACGATGAGTTTTTTGGCTCCTGTGGGTTTGTCAGCTCTCAGAGCACTCAGGTTCATGCAGGATACAGGTTTCTCCTAAAGCAGAGCTTTGCTCCTGGGTGGTTGGGCTTTGTGAGGAAGCAGTGAGGATGGGAGAGAGATCTGTGATGGTATAAACACGTTTTATATATAAAATATGGGCTAGAGATAGAGGTGTGAAATAGATAAATGTATTTATAGGTAAATAAAGTCGTATTTCTTTAAGAGCTGGAGCGTGTTAAAGGCTGGAAATCCCAGGCTGAGTGGCATGGCCCGAGGACAGGAAATGTGCACAGCGTTGGGACAGGCTCGTGTGCACATCCAGACCCTTTGTGTTTATGGGAAGCACTTTCTCATGTGAGTGATCTTCCAAGAAAATCACTGGTGAGCCTTGCAGAGGGGAGGAGCCAAAAAAAAAAGAAAAAAAAGAGACTTTTCCTCCCATAGCTGTGGGAGAATTGTGGCTTTAAACAGAAAAAAACCCAGAAAATTTCCTAGTAAACCCAGCAGAGGAGTTTATGTTGATTTTTTTTTTCCTCCCGTTATAGATCAGCTTCTATATCTTTATTTTCCTGCTGCTGCTGCAGGGTTTGGGGGCTGTTGTGTGGGAATTGCTGCTGGAGCAGCAGCTGCTCAGCACAGTGTGGCCCTGGGGTGCCTGAAGTGGCCCTGGGGGTCCCTTGGGTGCCCTTCTGGCAGCAGATGCTCCATCCCCAGGGTGGAAATGGCATTTTCTGGTGGCTGGGCAGAGCCCAGGTGGTGGCAGAGCTCTGAATTTTGGGGACAGGGCGTTATCCCGGTGCTGTGGCAGCTTCCAGCTCTGGGGTGATGCTTTCAGGACCAGCTGAGTGGCTGCTCCTGGGGAGATAAGGGGGGTGTCTTGTAGTAAAATTTGAACTTTTCAAGCTGCAAAATAGATCTAAAAACTTTGTGTTCTCAAGGGATTGAGGGCACGGAGCCAGCCCAGCAGGAACCATCCCAGGAGGAAGGCTGGGGCTGCCTGTAAAAAGGTGAATTTTTCAGGGTGAAGTTGCTGGGGGTGTGGGGCTGTGTGTAAAAAGGTGAATTTTTCCAGATGAGGTTGCTGGGAGTGTGGGGCTGCCTGTAAAAGGTGAATTTTTCATGGTGAAGTTGCTGGGGGTGTGGGACTGTGTGTAAAAAGGTGAATTTTTCGGGGTGAAGTTGCAGGACATGGAATGTGAGGTTTGCTGAGCTGCCCAGGCTGGGGGTGGATATTCCCAGGGAGGTTTCCCTGCCCATCCCTCCCCGTGGCTGCTTCACTGAGCATCTCCCAGCTTTTGTTTGTGGCACCCACTGGGGGTTGAGGAGTGGGCACGGCTTGAGCACAAATAATTTCTGCAGAAAAATCGAGGTTTTGAAAGGACTTTCTGAAATAATTAGAAGTTTAACCGGGGCAGATGTGGATGGTCCCTGAGTGGGTCTCCAGGTCACTGGGCAGGCTCCTGGGTGGCACCACAGATCTGTGACCTCGCTTTAACCCTTTCCTCATCCGTCAGTTTTGGGCTCTCCAGGGGTTGGGATGTTCACACTGATGGAGCCAGGACACTTCCAAGGGTTTTCCCACCTTCCACTGCTGCCCCTCCCTGCAGCTTTGGCCACTTGGATGATGCAATTTGTGTCTCACCTGGTGAGAACTTCACCTGAGGTGCAGAAAACGTGGTCAGACACCCCGAGCAGCCAAACCTGTTCCTTTGGTCACAGGGTGAGAGGCCACACAAACCTTCTGCTTCTCCCCTGCTGCGTTTTCCACCCTCAGCGTGCTCAGGTGCACGTCCCCAGGCTCTCCCCACATGGAAAACACCGAAATATCTTTTTCTTTTTATTATTTCCTTAGAGGTGACCAAGGTTAGAAGTGGATTTTCCTCCTATTGACAGCTGGGTTATCTGGGGAAGGGTAATGAGGAGGCTTTAATGAAGCTACAGTATCTGCCCGAGAGTGGGGTTTCAGCCAGGTTGTTGCAAGGAGCGTTTCTAATTAGGAGAGATTTAATTCCAGATTTTTGTCATCCTCCCCTCCCCTCTTAATTATATTTGCTAACGTGTTTAACAGCTTTCCCTTCAGAAAAGAACAATTTATTCAAAGGTCATAAATAGATTCTGGCATTAATTACTCCAGGAGCCACACTGAGCTGCTCTGGAGAAAGCAACTCTATGGGGAATGCTAAACCTTTCACAGTCGGATTTATCTGGGGTTCAAATGACTTTGTTTGCACACACCCTCCAAAAAAAAACAACCAAAACCCAACCCCAAATAGCTGATTGCATCCCCATTAGTGCCCAGTTGAAAACCCACGGGGGATCTTGTGGCTAATTTCCCTGAGTTTTTGGATCAAGTGAATCACAGCATCTCCCTTGATCTCTTTAAATTCGGTTTATGAGATTTGAGGGCGTTTTTTGTCCATTAGTTTGGGATTCCCATCGTTGCTGGGGGTGCTGAGCTGGAGCAGGGAGAGCAAAACCTGGCTGGGACCAGTGGCAGAAGGACAGGGCTGAGCTATCCCCCCCNAGTGCTGAGGGGGAATTAGCATACAGCTGCCGGGCTGGGGGGAGAGCTTCTATAGAAAAATAAATGAATTTATTGATGGGAGATGAATCCTCGTTGCGTTTTCATAGCTCCTGGTAATTTTGGCAGCGTGGGCAAAATCTGTTCCTTTGCAGTGGGAAAGGGCAGGGCTGGGCTGTGGGACTCCGATGGGATTTGAGGCTCCTTTGAGTGCCCTTTGTTTAGTCATTTCACCCAAAGCCAGGAGCACTTTTTGGCTGGCTTTAGGTTCTTTTTGAAGGCTCAAATCTGCCAGATGAGCCTGGGCTGGGCTGGCTGTGTGTGGGGGAATATTTAATATCTCTGGGAATAACTCTGCATTCTCAGACACCTGGTCCAGTGGGTGGCATCCCTGCACGTTGTGCTCCCGAAAGTCTCTTTTTTTCTTGCCCTTTGGCTCACCAGGAGCTGCAGGTTTGTGTTGGCACTTTCCAGGATGTGCTCCCTTGTGCTGGTCCCTCTCCATCCTTCGTCACCCTCAGGGATCCCTGAGCAGGTGTGTGACCCACAGCTCTGCATCACCAGCACTGAGGTTGAATATTTCTGTGACTCTTCCTTCCCCTGGTGTTTTTCTTGGAGTCCTGTGATGTGTCAGTTTAATTTTTCCTTGAGGGAAGGCTGACAAACTTTGCTTTCCTTGCTTTGGGGAATCGCAGGAGAAGGTGACTGAAGTGTTCTCTGAAGCCTCACGGGCTTGAAAGCGAATTCAAAATGGCCAGTTTTTAAAATGTACAAACCCAGAATGATGATTGGTGAGGTTCTGGATCCCCCTCCTTGTAAAATAACAAAAAAACCCAAACAAATTAAGCTGAAGCCAACCCATGTTCAGCTTTTGGTTCTACCAGCAAGAAGTGAGTTAATGGAATTTCCTGCTTTATGTGGGGCCAAAAAAACCATCTTAAACACCTGGTTTAACTGGATGTGAATGAAAGCAGCGAGGGTAAAACTTCAAGGGATGGGAAGCAGCCTCAGAAATCCAGAGGGGCAGGGAGGAACTTGCCACAGGTGGGGCTGTGTGTGCCTGGATGTTGAAGAGGGAAGGAATAACCCCCTGTAGCCCCCAAGTTTTGCAGGGTCTCTTCACAGGAAAATCTGTGTTTCTCTGAGCAGATGTAGCACAGCTCAAATCTTGTTTTTCTATGGGTTTTTTTCTTTTTTTTGCCTCTGATTTAGAGTTTTTTTCTTCGAGACAGCCCTTCTAATAACAGTGTCAGGGTGTGAGGCTGCTGTGTGACACAGGCACGGCGTCAGGAGGGTTCTGGCTCCATAGAAACCCGTTATTCACCTGAGCAGGGCTGTCATTACCTGCCTCTGGTGCTGCTGAGGCAGGAGGAGCTGCTCCCACACAAAAAGAGATGTTTGACTTGTCTGCGCCTTAATAACCGCCTGGGTTTGTCTTTGGATCAATGTGGAGCCTCTCCTCCCTCCACCCACTGAGGGTTTCACTCAGAAATTGGACAAAAATCCTCCTGGCTCTGGCTGCTCATCCCACCCAGAGCTGGCTCAGGTCTTTGGGGTTTGACATTTCCAGGGTCTGCTCGGCTGGAATGGATTTCCAGCCTCTCCCACCCTGCTCTCCTGAGCTCTGCCATCCTCCTGTGGTGCTCCCTGCACTCCCAGGATAACGGGGATGGTGGAGGTCGTGCCCAGCCCAGGGCTCCTCGTGCTGTCCCTGGGTGTTTTTGGGAAACATCCTGCTGTCTTTGGGAAAAAAACATAAAAAACCTCTGCAGAACTTTTCTGGGAAAAAAAAAACCCCAAAAAATCTGTTGGATTTAAAGTTTTGTGGGTTTAAGGCACCTGTGGAAAGCCAGGTGTGGGGAAGGGGCTGTGGGCTGCTTCCACACCCCTGGTTCTTCAGGAATCTCCCTTAGCAGTGCATGTGAGTGCTCAAAAAAGCCACTTACGTGTTTCTATTTGCATTAGTTTGGGTGATTTGAGTTACTTTTTGGATTATTTTTGCGTTATGGATTCCCAGGTCCAAGCTCCACTTGGTAGCAGGCCCTTCGCAAACTGAGGCCTTGCTCCTGGGCAAAGGTTATCCGGATAATCTGGGAATGCAGAGCACCCAAATCTCCTTCTGCCTGAGGAGAACCTTTGGGCAGAGTGGTTTGCTGTCCCCTCTGCCCTCTTGGGGCCTGGGGAGAGACAGCTGGGCTGGATTTTGTAACCAAGTATTTGTTTTTTGTCAGGAAGGCCTCAACTGCGGGGTTATCGATGGCCCTGTTTGTGTGTGGCCGCATGAAGGGGACAGAATGTGAGTTCTTCCTCTCCTCCTCCTCCTCCTCCTGGGATGATGCTGCTCCCCAGGCTTAGGATGGATCCTTTTCCAGCTCCAGGAAGCTTAGGACAGTCCCACTGCCGTGTCCCCCACAGCATTCCGTGGATGCTGTCCCTTCTCCAGGCTTCCAGTGGCCACTCCCAAACCTCCCAGCCTGGAGAGAGCTTGGGGAGGAGGTTCTGGCTGCTGGGAGGGAGCTGAGCTGGATCTCCCAGCCCTCCGAAGGGTTTGGGAGGAGGTTTGGGAGTCACACTGGTCTGGTGTGAGACCCTGGAGCTCCTCGTGGAGGAAATGGGCTGGGCCAGGAATGGAGTGGTCCGAGGTAAAGCAGGAAATGTGCAGGTGCTGTGACTGTCCCTCCTGCCTGGCTGCTGACCCAGGGGACCTCTCCTGTTCTCCTGGGAGCTCGGGCTGGGTGGGAGAGGTGCTGCTCTCAGGTTGTGGGATCTGCCTGGCGTGGGGAGGGAGGATTCCATCCCGGTGATTGTGTAACTCTGGAGTCCTTCCCTGAGGATTCAGAGCTGTGGTTGAGCAGACTCTGCCCGGGCACGGAGCAGCTGGGGAGCTCCATGTGCTGGAGGAGGGACAAAAGTTCAAAAGTTGAGTGTCTGAGTGAGACCAGCAGCTCCATACCAGGGGAGAGCTGACATGGCTGGAAACCAAAACTGGAGCTGCAGTTGCATTTCAGATCATTGCATCACTTTTACTGCATGCTCCTTGGGTTATTCGGTGCAACGTGTGGAAAGTTTCCTGGGATGGAAGGGAGGGATGGAAGGAGTATTGGGGAGTGGAGGAGGATTGAAACTTCCATTAAATCCCTTCGGTCCCTCCTGCTGAGCTGGGGAAGGATCAGAGGTGCGAGCACACCCTGGGGCTGTGGGTTAGCTGTCCTGGGGTCTTTCTGTGCCCCTGGGCACACACTTGGTTATTTGGGGGCTGGGAAAAGCCCCCACAGGCTGGCCTGAGGTGCTCTGCCTGTGCCTTCCGTGTTCCAAACCCCGAGCTGGAAAGGCTTTGTTCCCTCCAACACCCATCCCAGCAAGGGAGGCCGTGCAGGGCTTGTCTCCCTCACCTCCTCCCGGGTTGGGATCCCTCTCCCACAGCTCCATCACACAGATGTTGGCCACTGCTGGAGCCCTGGCCAGGGAATGCTGTTCCTGCTGGAGTGTGCTGCGGGAAAAGCCTCTGTCTGCCCTGGAGTGTAAGCAGAAGTGACGGGTCACCATGACTTTACATGACATGTTATTTTTGCTGCCCTCCCCGAGGCACTCGGCAGCTGGAGAGACTTTCCCCCACGGAGCTGGAGGCAGCCCCGCTTTGAATGAGAGCTTTTTGCATTGGAAGCTACACCTTAGGAGAGATGTTTTATTTCCCTGGCTGTTTATAGCCCAGTAAAATACTGTGGAGCCTTCATTTTCCCCTCTTTGCGTGCTCTCCCCGTTGCATTATGCAGAGGAACAATCCATTCCCAACAGCTCAGCCTAATGCGTGCCACAGCCATTTCCACAGGAGCCAGACCTGCCTTAATGTTTGCTGGATGGTTTTTTAAATGCATCGTGCTAGCTCCTTAAGCCAGGCTTTTTAATAACTTGGAGCTGAGTGTACATNAGAGTCTGGGTTTGACTGGGTGTTGATGCTGTCTTAACTGTGTCAATAAAGTCACTTTCCTTCGTGGGTCAGTGAGCTTTTTTAGGGCTGCTGCCTGTTTAGACTTATTGATCCTCTCCCATTAAGCTCCAGATATTGTCCTTTCCTGTCCAGACAGTTCTCAGCCCGCTCCAGCAGGGTGGGTGGCTTTGGAAGGAGATGGAGTGGAGCAGCTGAGAAGGAATCAGATGCTGCTGCCAGTTCCCCTCTTCACCCCTCTGGCTGAAATACAACATTAATGGTCCAGCCCAACATGTCCCTGGGGCCTCATCTGCATCCTCAAATTGTACCAAATTAATTAGCCCGGTGCAGCAAAAGCAACCCAACCTTCCCTAACTCTCTGCAAATGCAATTATCCTGGTTCCAGAGTTTATTTGAGATATTCCAATTAACAGTCAGCTCTGCTTTGTGCACTGTCTGGTGGAGCTGCTGCTGTCTGGCTGGTAAATACCTGGTGAATTCCTGCTCCATGGAATCCCAGACTGGTTTGGGTTGGAAGTGCCCTGGATGCTCATCCAGTTCCATCCCCCTGGAGCTGGAGCAGGTTGTTCCAGAGGAAATGATGTTCTGGGGGAATAGCTGGGTTTGACAGGACCCAGATCAATGCAGGGATGGAGGGAAGCAAGGTTGGCTCCCTGGATTTCCCCATTGTCTCACAGGGTGGAGTGTTCCTAAGCATAAATCAGTGCAGAATTGCACAAGTCTTGGTGCTGGTGATTAATGCCCACATGCAACTTCCCATTAAATAATTTACCAAAGCCTCGTTTGAAAGAAATATAGCCCCCCCCCCTTCACAAAATACAAAATAATGTTCTTCCTTATTTTTAGCACAGGAAAAAAATAAAAAGGATAAAGAATATAAAAATATTTCTCTGCTTGTGTGTGTGTTTAGCCCCTGTTAGCCTGGCTCAGAAAGGAGGACTTGCCTTAACAGAAATATGAAGCCAGATCTGGAAACTGTTCAGTCAAAGCATCCAGGAGATTTTTGGGAGGATTTCTAACCCCCCTCTAGCCCCAGGTGCCAGCTTTGGGTGCACCCCTGACGTGTTACTGTAAGAAATGAGTGTTAGGAGCTGCCAGGAATGGGACGTGGGTGTTAAATTAGAGGGTCCTGTTATCTTGTTATCCTCCCCGAGCATTAATTTATATAAATATCCAGAGCCTTGTTTCCCGTAATCGCCGGGATCTGTTCTCAGTGGTGGTTTTTATGAGCTGGGGACCTGACCTTTTTAAGCAGCTTTACAAATTAAGTAGCCAGTAGATTAATTTTCTGTAGCCTGTTTTCATCATGCAGAGCAGGAACTGTTCTGCCTGGCTGTGGCAGTAAATTTTACCTCTGGAGCTCGGGAAGGGAGGGGGGGGAAAAAAAAATCTTCCAGATCAGGTAAAACAGTCACATCCTCAAGGAGAGATTGAAATAAATTGAGTTAGAAATGAGGCTCCCCTTGTTTTAATTCAGGGGAGGTCAGGGGCAGGGTTGTGCCCAACCCCAGGGAGGTTTGGAGTCTGTGGCCAAAATTTAAGCACTGCTCACCGCAGAAAGATCTGCAATTCAGCGTGGCAACAAATCTCTCGATGCTTTAGGAAACTTCCCCAGGACCAGACTCAGCTCTGGCTGGAGTCTCTCATTGAAATTCCACCCTTGCAAAAAATTACTTGGAATGGGGAGCGATTTCCTTGTTTTGCTGCCCGTTTTCTTCCTGTGGTGTGGGTCGGGATAACTGAGCTGTGCTGGGCACGTGCAGGGGGATGCTCCTTGTGCAGAGCCACTTTTGGGACAGCCCTGCCTCTGCTGGGGCTCACAGCATCCCTCCCAAAATTAGGGTTTCCATCCAAACCGGCTGCCAGGATCAAGGAAAAGCTCTCGTGCTTTTCACCTGACGTGTCGGAGTGATTGTGATGATGCTTGATGCTCTCTAGTAAGGAATTAAACCTCTCCCTTTCCTCCACGAGGGCTGAAAAATGCTTAATTGAAATCTTACAGATAAAATACAGCCTTTAATCTTAAAAAAACCCAAAAAAAACCCAACCAACATCACAGCAATGCCAGTGACCTCTTCATCCTCCTCCCCTGATCAAAGTTCATCCTGATTTTTCTCCCGTGCCTGTGTTAAATGTGATGGTTAACCTTCAGATTTCCTGTCTCGGCCTCCCAAGCTTGGTGATACTTACAGTTACTCTTCAGTTAATTAATTTCCTTGCAGTGCTGAAAGGAGAGGAACTGATACCCTGAATGCAAATTGCCCAGAGCAGCACAAGTGCTTTAGGCAGGAAAAAAACCCCAAAAAAGGGTGTTTGTGCCTGTGGTCGTGGGTGGGTTTTCCTTTCCTGGGACACAGGGATGGATTTGGGGTTGAACTATTGGGACAAGTAGGATTTTGGGACGTGCTCTGAAGCTTTCTGGAGTCTGCTGGAGACTCATGGGGGGCTTCTCCTGATGCCAGGGGGGTTCTGAGTACCCAGCTGGGGGTTTATCATTTGAGACTCTGACATTTCCGTGTTCCTGGAGGGAAGGTGCAGTGCAGGGGGTTCATCCCAGCCTCGGTTTAAATTACCAAATTACCCTTCCTGCTCCCAGCACTGCTTCTCCCCAGTACTGAAACACAACACAACCCATTCCTTATTTAAAGCTGAGGAGAGGAGGAAGCCCTGAGTGACCCCCGGGGCCTGGGGGCTGCCTGTCCATCCTCTATCCCCAGGCACAGGGAGCCTCCAGATGCTGCCACAGCCACCCCAGGCTGCTTTCCCCAGAGCTGGAGATTCACTGCTCAGCCCTTGCCCATCACCCAGGAGGCTCAGAGGAGCTGCTGGGCCCTGGTTGCTCCTTCCCCAAGCGAGGTCTGGCTTGGAGGTCCTGTGGTACAGGAGAGTTTTTCATGTTGGAGGAGCTTGGTTGGCCCAGGGTCCCCCCATGACCCCATTTCTGCTGCTTTTTTGGGGTGAGGAAGGTGCTGAGCTGCTCAACCTCTGCCCTGAGGAGCTGATGGCGGCACAGAGCCCTGGTGTGCTGCCACGAGCATCCAGGGACCCGTTTAAAAAAGCACATTTTGGGCTCAATCTTGTGAAAATGCAGCTTGATTTCGTGTGCAGGTCTGCATCGCTTCTCCAGAATGTGAGAAGTGTTCTGGTTTTAATTCCTTCTCGAGGCAGGAGCTGGGGGGTGTCTTTCAGCATCATTACCTGGTGCCATTAAGAGAAACGTTCTGAGAATTTGTTGTCTGCTGCTAATAATGCCATCCCAGCCCCTGGGGATGACATTTCGGGGCTGTTTCTCTCCAAACCCACTGGCCTGGTTTTCAGCAGGGCTCTGGGGGTGGTTGGCAGCCTGGGCAGCAGCCCGGGATCTGTCACCCAGCCCGGGTGTCACGGTGCCTGTCACTGGGTTGTTTCCATCTCCTGGGATGCAGGGAGGCATTAAGTTTTATTTTTCATGTATTTCAGGTTCTGTGGTGCCCAGGGGTGCAGCTCTGAGCTCACAGTCAGTGTCACTCAGCTCTGCACACAGCAGGGACACAAAACAAATCCTTCTCCTGCCCCACACCAAGGACAACTTTCAGCCCAAAAGCACAAACAAGGGTGGGATGGAGGGAGGGACAAGAAGGATGGGACCTCACAGCCTGGAGCTGGAATTGGACAATTAAACCCCAAAATGCAAAGGGACCAAAACTTATAAAAGTGTGAGACCTCATGACCGTTTGTCCATTTTCTGTCCATTTTGGGTCCATTTTGTGACCATTTTGGGTCCATTTTGGGTCCACCTTGGGTGTAGCCCTGGCCAGGCTCTTGTCCTGCCCAAGGTGTATCCTAAAGGCCTTTTAATAAATATCTGCTTTATTCTCCAGCTCTGCCCAGTCTCTGCTCCAGCTCAGCCTCCTCGAGGCATCAGCAGAACTCCTCTGCTGCTCCCGTGATCTGGGAGCTTCACCATCCCCTCCAGGTCTTGTCTGGTGGGCAAGGCTCTGCAATTCTCCCCACAGCAGACATCTGCACTTCTCCCAGGCTTTTATTTCCTCCATCACCCATTTCAAAGGGAAAAGCTGCGGCAAACTTGGCATTAGGAATGTTTTTCTTGGCTGAGCGTTGGCTTTGCAGGGGTGATTTCCCTGTGGGTGATGCCTTTCTTGGGCTCTGTGTGGTGAATGTGGCAGGAGTTTTGGTTTGTCCTGCCTCCCTGGCAGGTTCCCTGGCACTTCTCGCACCCAGGAAAACTCAGTTGTAATTTTGGAGGCTTTGTGAAAGTGAAGTGTGGCTGATTGGGAAGGAGTCGCCCCACAGCGTGACTGAGTGCAGAAAAATTGCATTTTACCCACGGTGGATGAATAATGCCGTGGCAGCCGTACAGGCTCTTCCCAGAAAAGTCTTTTGGATGTTGGAAGAGCTCGTGCTGTTGGTCCGACGGCAGAATTTCTAAAATCTGATTTCTTGCGATGTTTTAAGCAAGCAGAGGCTGCAGTGTGCCCCGAAATGAAGATGTTCCTCTGTCTAACACCAGCTCAGGGGTGTTTGGGGACCATAAAATCACAGATTATAAGGAAGGGACCTTCAAGCTCATCAGAGCCATGGGCAGGGACACCTTTTTCTAGACCAGGTTGCTCCAAGCCCCATCCAGCCTGGCCTTGAACATGTGAGTATTTAAAATCTACTCACATGGGGCTCCTCTAAAACTAACACATGAAGATTTTTAATTCAGTTTGCATCTTTGATTATCATTTAATTGTCTCTTTTGACAATTTTGCATGAGTGACACTGGAGTCCCCTGTTGCAGACGCCCTCCAATCCCACCCTGTGTTCCACAAAAATGTCAGAGCTTGGCCCTTCACCATTTTTTTTTCAAGGCAGAAAAAAACCCCAATTTTTCCTGGTTTTAAAAGAGACAAAAATGAGTTGTGGGAGCGTCTTGAATCAGCCCAGGCTTGCAGGCAGTGCTGCCTGCACCCAATACTTGACGTGACAAGGCTCCATTTGCTGACTTGGCTGCCATTGACTCATCTGAGAGCTGCCCCAGAGCTTTTCTCATCCCTGTCCTGTCCAAAATTCATCCCAGCTCCATTCCCTGCGCCAGTCTGAGGAGAGGAGGACAATGCCTCTGCCTGGAAAGTTCCCTGGGAGATTGGAGTGTAACTCTAGCCGGGCTTACGCAATCCCTCCTGTTCCTCAAGAGCAGCTGAGTGGTCTGGTATAATTCGATTGTCACGGTTCAGGTCAAGTCCTGTCCCAGAGCCTTTGGGTTGGCCCAAATGTTTTGAGTTTTCTCTGCAGGAGCCTTCCCACGCACGGGGTTATCTCATTTCTCCATCGGCTCCCATCAGGATTTGTTTCTCACACGTCCCATCTCTAATCTGTGGTCGTGTTTTCGGGGTGAAGTGTGATCCTGGGTGAGGCAAACACGAGGTTGGGACTTCACAGCAACAGCATGAGCTAAGACATCTCTCTTTTCTTATTTTTTTTTCTTTTTTCCTTTTTTCCCCCCTTTTTTAACTGAGTTCCCCTGATGGAGCCGCGTTTCTTCCAGCGAGAAGAGGAAAAGGCTGGGCTTGGGGAGCGTGGAAGGGAACTGTTCGTTCAGGACACCAGATGTGGGCAGATTGAGCAATGCCCCCGAGCTCTCCTGCTCCCAGGCTTTCTGCAGCCTCAGATTTAACTGCTCAGGAAAGCCCAGCCCGGATTTGTCAGCCTGCTGTGGAGACAACCAGATCTGGGATGCGGGAGATCCCTGGATTCTGTGAGAAAACCCAGAAGAACCACCCTGGATGGATTTGCTGTGGCACTGATGAAACCTTGGGAGTTTCTGGGTTTCTCCTCTGGAGCAGGGTGATGATCCTCGGTGGTTTTCCCCCACTCAGGGGGCAAAGCCTCTGCTCCCTGCCTTGCCATCCACCCCCCAGGAGCTGCTGGACACTTGGGAGGTCACAGAGGGGTTGTGCCCACCTGGTTTTGCCAGAGGTTTTCGTTATTCCTGGGATTGGCTCTTCAGGTCTCTTAGAGATATCCTAAAATATCAATTTCTAGAGTACAACCAGAGACACAGGGACGTGATTGAGCTTTTCCAGAACCTCAGTGGGAAGGGTTTGGGTTACCCAAACCTCACCCCTGTGGCTGGGGTGGGTTGGAGCAGTGCTGAGCCTGCTGGACCCGCTGGATTTGGGGCGATCGGGGGAATTTCAGCCCTTGTCAGCACCATGGATGAAACCCTCCCAGGCATTGCAATGAAAGCCTTAAAACCACAACAATTCTGGCTTTCCCAGCGTTTGCAAGCCCGGGAGGGCTCCACAAAGGAGGGACATACTGCCAGCAGCAGCAGGTCCAGCTTTTTTTTGGGAAGTTGCAGCTTCCTTCCTCTCATTTCGAGCCCCCGAGTGCCGTGGGGTGACCCTCGGATGGACAGACAGAGGGAGCCCAGCGTTCCCCTGGCTCTCAGAGCCTCCCCTGTCACCAGGGAGAGGTTTTTGGGCTCTGGGGAGGTCATCGGTGCTGGTGGGAGTTCAGCTCTCAGCACATGCCTGTGATGTCACCGGGTCCTTGTCCCCTCCTCCAGCCCTGAGTTGTCTTGGACTCTCAGCTGCCCGATGGCTGGGGGGTTTCAGCCACATTTACAGCTGCCTTTTTGCCTTTCCAAATTTTTTTTTTTCCCCCGTGTAATGGGGGAAATGAACTTGGCAGTCTCCATGGGGAGCTCAGGAGTCAGGAGAACTCTCCTTGGATGAAATAGGGTGAACTTTTGGAGCCCTGGGCTTGGCAAGGTGACAGCAGCCCCCTGGGAGTGTCCTCTGCCTCTGGGGAGGAGTTTTGGGACCTCTGGGTATTTAACAGGTTACTCCAGAGTCTCTGTTTGTTATTTTTTTTACTTTGATTTTGTAATTTTTTATTATTTTTTCACAATTCTACGTATATTCTGGTTTCCACTTTGTGAGTTTCATATTAACTGAGAGACTATTTCCCTTTGATTTTGCAGTTTTTTATTATTTTTTCACAATTCTACGTATAGTCTGGTTTCCACTTTGTGAGTTTCATATTAACTGAGAGAACTCTTCCCTTTGACCACGATGGGAACTTCCTGTGGGGTGATTTTTGGTGATTTGTGGAGGGATTTTTGTCTCTTTGAGCCATGCCAGGGTGACGATGAGTGAAGGTGTGAGGATGAGCAGGGCTTGGCAGCCAGTCCTGCTCTGCTGCTGGACCCCTGGTGGGCTTCTCTCGGGCAGGGAGGAAGCTCCTGGTAAGTTTGTGCAGAAATTTTTCATCCCCGGGAAGGAAAAACCTTTTCTTGCTGTAGGTTTGCTCTCCCCCAGTCCTCCCAGCGCCCTGCTTTGGGAGTTTGCTAAAATCCATGGCTGCTTTCCCTCAGGTGCTTTCCTAGGGATAAATGGTGCTCGTGAGTGGATGTGAGAAGGAGAAGCTGTGGAGAGGTCAGCCCTCATCAGTGTTTCAGGCTCATTAATCAGCCTCCCTAAGTGGAACTTGCCCAACCCTGGAGCACTCAGCAATGGGAATGGCTTTGAAAGGGGAAGGGGGGGCGGGAAATAATAGTGCTAAACTGTTGGAGAAATAATTTCATTCTCCACTTCTCAATAGATAAATCTGCCGTCCAACAAGCTGAAATTTAATCTGTCCATCTGAAGTAATTGATGAGCTGCGACTGGAATCCAAATGGGGAGTTCTGTGCAGGGAGGTTTTGTGCTGCCTCTGCGCCAGAGACAATGGGGCGAAGCTGGGGAGGAACAAAGCCAGGAGGAACAAAGCCACGGGAGATTGGGCGCTGCTGGGGGGTGGAATATGAGCTCCCCTGGTGCTTTGGACTCATGGCTGCTCCCAAAACTGTCCTGGGGAGAGAGTCCTTGGTGTGCAGGGGAGCTGGATGGGACACAACCATTCGGAGAGATCAAATACAGGGCGTGATTTTCATTTCAGATCAGAGAATGGTTTGGGTTTGAAGGGACCTTAAAGACCACCTGATCCAAATCCCTCACCCCTGCAGTTCCCACTGGACACCCTTGGACTTTCTCTCCATTCCTGATGTTGGAGAAAGCCAAGGAAGCTTTGATGCCCTTTTGCAACATCAGGGAAGCACAGGGGGACTCGCCGTGGCTCAGATGTGCATCCTTTGCCTCAGAGGTGCATCCTTTGGCTCCGAGGTGCATCCTCTGTCTCTCTGCAGACCTTTGTGCCATGGCACACCTGTCTGCCCCCTATAAACGATGTGTTTTCCCAAGGAGAGAAGAGCCTCCCTTGCCCGTTTGCAGAGCCTGCGGTGAGCCGATGCTCCCAGCTCCCCGTTGAGGACTCGCTTCTCTTTGCAGCGAGATAAGAGGAAATCTGACATCACTGCCAGGAGGTGCTAAAGAAAGTCCCTTTCCTCATTCATCAGCGGGGTTATCTCCCCCCAGCAGAGCTCCAGCATTCCTTGCATGCTGCAGGACACGTTTCAAGCCCAGGGCCGTGTGCCCGGACACCCTGTGTGCCACTGAGAGCTCCCCACACAGCCCCAAGCCCTCTCCTAAAGGCCCTTCCCAAAATGCTGAGAGCTGCTGGATGTTCCTGCCCTCCCAGGCAAAATCATCCTCCTCATTTCTCTCCTTCCCTCGTATTTTATGGTGTTTTTTAGAAGTCTCTGAGATTCCCAAGCTTTCCACCTCCACCCCAAGGAGCAGGGGCTGCTTTGATGCTCCTCCAGACCCCACCTGGGATCCTGTTGGGTTGTTGAGCAGCTGCTGCTGCATTCTCCAGCTTTTTGTGTCTCTGCCATCACCAGGCTGCTCAAGAAACCAGCAGAGTGCCTGTCCCTGGTGGGATTTAATGGGATATGGATGTGGCATTTAGGGACATGGCTCGGTGGAGGGATGGGCAGTGCTGAGCTGATGGTTGGACTGGATCTTGGAGGTCTTTTCCGGCTGCAATGGTTTTGTCTGTCCATTAACGGAGCAGTTTTGGTGGGTGTCAGAAGCATGTGTCAAACCTTTGGGGCTGGGATGTGTTTCCAGCCCACCCCGAGGTGCTCTGGCTCTTCTCTGATGAATTTGCCTTGGAAGTGGCTCCTGTCCTGTCAGTGCAGGTGCCACAGGTGCCCAGTCATTTGGGGACTGCAGGGAGGGGCCTGAAGTGGGGTGTGAGGAGGACTGAGGGGCTGAGTCACCCACACCCTCCCAAAGGTTCCTCTCCCACCCCCAGAGCTGGAGTTTCCAATTGCAGAAACATTTTTCCTGCCCTGGGGTGGCTGAGCGTGTCCCTGCTGAGGTCCCAGTGGCCCTGTGCACAGTGGAGTTATCCCAAGTGCCAAAGTATCCCATTTTTCACCTCCCCTGAAGGCACCTCCAGCACATTTCTGAGTTTGAGTGACACAAAAACCTGGCAGCACAACCCCGTGATCATCTGAGGAGTCTCTAAACTCACTGAATCCAGAAAAAGAGAGGAAACCATGAAAACTTGCTTTTAAACAGAGCATGTGCTGGGGAGGTCCCAGGGTGTCCCAGGCACTGGGGCTGTTGGCCACCCCCTGTGCAGGAGGGAGGCCCAGGGCTCCCAGTGGGAGTTCAGAGCAGTTTATTCACTTTATGACTCTGCAGGGTGGTTAAAAATAAGCAGAGCTCTTCTGAAACTGGGTGGGTGCAGGTGATGGGGCCCTTCTGCTGCCTCTGTCTGGTGCTGCCTCTTTACAACCCTCCAAGGCCTGGGGCAGAGCTGAGCACACTTTTCTCATCTATTCTCAGGCTTTAAGGTGTTCTGTTTTACCAGACGAGTTTCCTGCTCTGTTTGGCACAATCCCATCCCTGTTCCAGTCACCTCTTCCCTCTGGCTTTAACTCCCCTCTCTGCTGGGCTTTGCAGTGCCCAGGTTGTTCTCCCCAGCCCAGGATTTGTTCTGTGCCTGTCCCAGAGCCTGGAAACGTTGGTAGCCATGGAATTTTCTGTGGTCTCAGGTTTGTTTCCAGAGCTGAGCACGGTGTCTGTGCCCCCAAGCCATGGCTGGTGGCTCCCAAGGTTGTTTTGGAGGCACAGGAGTGGGAATTTGTGTTGTTGGTGCTGCCTTGCACCAGGGGAGATCTCAGGACCCTGCTCAGCACTTCAAGAAGATAAATGACACCTCTGATTTTGGGCCTGACAGGTGCTGAATGAGCCCCGTGGAGAACATTGATTTCTCTCCCTTTTTTTTTATTCTCCTGCTTGTCCAAAGGTGTGATTGACTGGTGAATAAAACGGCCTCAGCACAGCCCATGTTAAATTGGAGCTAATTTTAACATGTGGCCGTTGAGTAACAGTCCTGAGCCAAGAATTCATCATCTTCCATCAGCAGCGACCTCGAAATGCCAAAAAAAATAAAAAGCAGAGGATGACAGAAGTGCCAGGAGGGAACTGTGCCACCAACACCCACGCTGGGCGTCCCCACCTGGATTTTGGGTGCTCTAAGAGTGAGGGTGAAACCCACCTGCAGTTGTCACCCCGAGTGGTGGCTTTTCCTGTGGACAGCGTGGTGGCTTTGCTCGGCTGCCAGAGCTGGCGGAGCAGGACTCTGCTTGTGTTTCTTGTGTTTTCCATCAGGCTTTTTCACCTTTGAATAGATGATGGGCTTTTTCCTCGGTGTTTGTCACCTGCTGGCACTCAGGGCCTGGCTGCTGGCGTGGTGGCTCTTTGCTGGTGTCACCTGGAGCTGCAGGAGGGCACTGCCACTGTGGCAGGTGCCAGCTGTGGTGAGGTGGTTTCCACATCTGAATTGGAGCTGAGCAACATCGCTTTTGGCTTTTGGTTCCTCCACTGGCACAGATTTCCCAGAGAAGCTGTGGCTGCCCCATCCCTGGAAGTGTCCCAGGCCAGGCTGGATGGAGCTTGGAGCAATTTGGGATGGAGGAAGGTGTCCCTGCCCATGGCAGAGGGGTAGAAATGGATAATCCTGAATATCCCCCCCAACCCAAACCACCCTGTGATTCTGATTTGGTGCTGCCCGGCCTGGGATGAGCAGGAGCTGGGCAGGGAATGCTGCAGAAGAAAAGGTGATCTGCCCGGGGAGGTGGTGGATTCACCATCCCTGGATGTGTTTAAGAAAAGGTTGGATGTGGCATTTGGTCCTGAGGTTTAGTTGAGGTTAGGGCTGGGCTGGATTTAATGATCCTGGAGGTCTCTTCCAACTTAATGATTCAGATTCTGCCCAGCCTGGGACGAGCAGGAGCTGGGCAGGGAATGCTGCAGAAGGGCAGGGCAGGTCTGCAGAGGAAGTTTGCATCTTGCTGTGTGTAATTGTGGCTGTTCCCTGTGCCATTAACTTGCAAAATTGGAGGCTAAAAAGGATTTAAAATAAGCACACGCTGGAACTTTGGAATCAATGGGACTGCAGTGCAGCAGCACACGCAGCCTGGGGTGAAAATTCTCGCAGACACCCAGGAGATAAAGTTATGAAATAACCTGTGTCAGCAAGAGAGCCTGCAAAGCTATTCCAAAAAAAAAAAAACCAACCCAAAAACCTCCAGTCTAGACATTTATATTTACTGCAGTGTTTATGTGAGATAGAGGAATGCCCTAGAAAACCAGATTTGTGCTCAATTTCTGCCTCTGCCACGTGCCTGTGTAGTGAGAGGGCTGTGATGCCGTGGGACTGTCCTGTGCCACCTCCCGTGCTGGGGGAGCCCTGCCGTCACCCCCGGCGTGGGGGACAAGGGTAAAAGGTCATTTCTTGCTTTGTGTAGGTGAATCATCCCGCTGTTAATGAGGTGGTTTTGCTAATCCGGTGCTGGAAAACCTCGTGTCTGATCCCCCAAAGCAGCGCTAACGAGCCGCGCCGCGTCTGCGGAGATACCACGGCCCCAAAGACTCGGCTTTGATTCTTTTAATTAAAAGAAAATTAAGCGATTTTCCTTTGCTTTGAAGCCCGGGTGAAGTTTTTTACGCGGCGTGTGCCTGATGGCAGCTCGGGGAGCGGAGGTTGTGCCGTGTGACAGGAGCGGGCTCAGGGAATCCACCCAAAGGCATCTTGTCTCCTCGGCCTGCCCGTCACATGGGGGTGATTCACGCCCTAAATGGGTTGATTTCCTTAAGGATTCTGACACGTTTGTTAGGTATTTGTAAGAAGGAATTGGCTGAAAAAAAGAGTGAAGAATCGCCTAAAGATCCAGCGATAAATCGAAGGTGTTTTGCAGCGAGGGTGCAGAAAGAAGGGAAGTTCACTGCTTGGCCCAGCAGATGAAGGATGGAGGTGATGCAGCTGCAAAAACGAACCAGATTTTTCTTTTTCTTTTTCTTTTCTTTAGCCCCTGTGCTGCCAGGAGCAAGACCCTCTGGAGTCCTCGGGCTGCAGAATCCCTGAGGATTGTGGATAAACAACCTTTTATTGCTATAACCAAAGACAGGATTTTTTAAAAAAAGAGCAACTTGATGTTGCTCTGCCAGTCAACCTTGCTGGATAACCAAAGGTTTGGGCTGGAAGGGATGTTGTAGATCAGACTGTAGTTTGACCCCTGGGTTAAGACACTTTCCTCCATCTCAAGGTGCTCCAAGCCCCGTCCAACCTGGCCTTGGACATTTCCAGGGATCCAGGGGCAGCCACAGATTCTCTGGGCAGGACCTCCCCACCCTCACAGGGAAGAATTCCTTCTCAATATCCCACCTAACCCTGCCCTGTGCCAGTTTAAATCCGTTCCCCCTTGTCCTGTTGCTGTAACACGTGTCCCTTCTGTAGGGAACCAAATGGGGTCATGCTGGAAACGGTTAAAATGTTCGACACTGGCCTTCTGTGCAACATCAGCTGTAATTTATATTTGCCTTCGACCTTGAAAGGGAAACGTCCTGGCTCGGGTTTTGCAGCCCTTCTGCGAAGTTACCACGGGAGAAACTTGTTTTTCAAAGGGGCGTTGTGTTCCTGGTGTGCAGCTGAGAACACAGGAGCCCTCCTGGGCCTGACACCCTCAGAAACAACAAATAAACTCCTGCCTGCCTTTGCACCGAGAGTTTCTCAGTCCCTGCTCCACTCGTCTTGCATTTAACTATTTTACTATCTCAAGTTATAATTTGAGATAATAATAATAATTGAGGTTTTTACTATCTCAAGTTATAATTTGTGCTTGTCTCGCTCACTTTTCCTCTCCTTTTCTCCTTTTTCTCCCCCAGTTTCTGTGTTTGAAGAACATCAGGACCTTCCTAAAAGTGTGCCACGACAAATTTGGGTTAAGGAACAGCGACCTCTTTGATCCCTTTGACCTATTCGACGTGCGGGATTTCGGCAAGGTAAGAGTTACTCCCGAGCTCCTGGGAAGGGATGAGTCTGGCCCTGGGGCTGTTCCCTGGGTTTGTGCTGCAGGTTTGGGATGAAAACACAAAGGTTTTTGTGGTTTTCTGAGCAGCCTCTGAGAACTGGGCACCAGTTCCCCTGTGCTTGTGGTGTATTTAGGATTCTGCTGAGCCCTCAGTGGATTTAGGGGCTGTTGGAGTGTATTTGGGGGTTGATTCTGCTGTGTCCTCAGTGAAGGGAGACCAAGCCTTCGAGTTTTCTGCTTTAGATTAAAAACTCTCTGGGATCAGTCTCCAAGGGGTGTGACCCACGTGTTTTTTGAGAGGAACCAAACCTCGTGTGAGGTCCACACCTCGCTCAGTCCTTCCTCGTCTGCTGCCGCCTCTGCAGAGCAAAATGACTTTGCTGAAATCACCACTGGATTTTTGTCACGTGCCCGGGGAGTGTCTGTGGGGTCAGGGAGTTTCCTGGCAGGGTGAGGTGAGTGCCCTGAGCTTCTCAGAAACGTGTTGCTGTGAGCGATGGTTGGCACCAAACACCGAACAAGGAAAACTCTGCCTGGTTTTGACAAGTGGCTCTTGTTCTGATCCCCTGGCTTTGACAGCAACTGCATCAGGCTGATGGACACAGGGCTCAGGGAAGCCATTACCCTGGACAATTGCTATATTCTTCAGCAGAAAAGGTGATAAAAGATTTATTAGAGCTCTGTATTGTTTTACCTGTTTCGAGCTGCTAGATGTAAGCTGCTGGAAGGCATCTTCCCTTCTGATTATCCAAGGAGTGGATTTTCACTGCTGATGGGGATATATTATTTGATATTTATTGCCTAATTTATTTCTGGACCATTATGTGGAATGTGCAATCGCAGTGCCTTGTTTTATGAGGTTTTTTTGATTTATGGAATACAAGAAGGCGGTTGTTGTTCTGGGAATATGAATGCACAGAAGGAACCTTTTGGGCTGGGGAAGGAACTGCTGCTAATTAAAATGCTGCTTTATCGTCACATTGTCTCTTGCTTTGTGCAGTTTCAGATTGCCTCCGATGCCTGTTAATAGGGCCTGGTGTTAAGCACTGCTGGAACACATCAGCTGATGAGCACAGTTTGCTTTCCTCTCTGCTCTGCTGAGGGAACAGCTCTTCCCTCCCCCTGTTCATTTTTTGGGGGTGCATTCAGCTTTGTGAGGTGGGAAGGTGATTTTCCCCTCCCTCTCTCTTCAGGGCAATCTGTTTTTTTCAGGAGGCTTGGGAAAGAAACGTGTCATAAACTTCCAAGAGATCCAAATGTATTTTATTGCCTGCATCGTGCTTGTTTTCATGTGAGTCGTCATCCTCAACCAACCATAGAAAATGTGGGAAGCACGAGACTCCCTGCACAAAAACCTGATTTTATTTTTTTTTTTTAAATCAGCTTGGTGGAGGTATCAGCTGTCCAGCTCTGCACCACCCTAAATCCCTCTGGAAGCCTGTGAAAACATTCCCATTGTCTTCACCACCTTTCATTCCCACATTATCCTCAGATCTGTGTTCAACAGTGGCAAAGCAAACAAACAGGGGAAAATCTGCTGTTGACCAGAGCTCCTTTTCCGTTTTGAGTCACGGCGAGAGCAAAAGGAGCCTCTAATCCACGTCCCCACTGGCCAAACACAGACTTCACACACAAAAAATTCTTCCTGGGGCTATTCACCCCTCAGATCAATGGTATTTTTCTTGGTTACAAGACACTTACACCATGTAGGAGGCGTTTCTGATGGATCACAGCAACAGCCCGGCGTTTAATTGCAGAGGGGTTTTGGTGGGGTGGTGTTGGGTGTTTCCTCTCTGGATGCCACTGGGAGAATTGTTCCTCTCCTCCAAGCCAAAAGGCCACTGGGACAGCAATTACCAGCAGCTTTTGGGGTTGCTGGAGTGTAATTATGGAGGAGGAAGGCGGGGACTTGGTGCCAACCTCTGCTTAAAGGGCTTTGAACCTTCGGGGATTTTTAGTGTTAGAAAACCACTGGTGTTTTAAAAGAGGATGAAAAAGATCAGATCATGCAGTCTTGCCTTGCCCAGCTGTTATTCTGAGAGAGGTTTCCACGTTTCCATCACTCCTTTTGGCTCCTGAGGCAGGGCTGCTGCAAGGAGGATCTGCCGTGGAGCCCCTTCCCACCCTGCCTGGGAGCTCCTCAACTCCAGGTTTACTCCTGGTTTTGCTTCTTCTCTGAGTTTTAAGCTTGGGAAGGCACTTTCAGCTGTCAGCAGGGTAACAGCTGGTGAGATGGCACGGTGAATTTGTGGGCTTCTCCAGCCAAAACCCCAGTGGGGCTGGAAATGTGGGATTTCTGTGGGGTGTGGGGGAACAGGCATGCTCAGGCTCCTGCCAAATGGATGCATCACGTTCCCTGTGAGCTGCAGGGTCTCCCAGCTCCCCAGGACAACCCAAAGGCCATTCCAGTTGCTGAAATTGCTCACAGCCAGCCCTTTTCCCCCCCATGTCCTGTCTCTAAGCAGTCCTGCTGTCGTGGGGGTTGTGCTGTGTTTTATGACAGAAGCGACCTGAGATGCTGGTGCCTGTATTCTTACCCCTACCCCTTGAAAAAAATGTAGCTATATTCATTATTTTTGAATGTTTGATCCCTTTAAAGTGGCTCAGAGCTCTCCATGATCACCAGTGGCATCTGCAGAATGTTTTCTCTGTGGCTGCAGGATGCAGGAGTAAAACCCCAGTTAATATTACCTCATCCCTAACTGGGGTCTGATTCCACAGGGTTGCTGTGCCCAGTCTCTGTTAGTACAGCCTGGCTCTTAAAAAAGAAATAAAATAAAAATCTGGTGCTCATGTAGCGTGTGTTGTTACACATTTAGTAGCAGTGATGGTATAAAATCAAACTCTTATTGGACTCGCTAATTTATTGGCACCAACTGTAATGACATAAAATGTACATAAATATGGATTAAACTCTTTATTACTCTATTAGTCAGCGTGATGGTAGCCAGGTTCATTAAAAGGAGTTACTCATTTTAAATAACTCGCAGTAATGTACAATTTTTTTTAGAGAAATATAGTTCAAATATTCATAAACCTGTGGAGCGTGCCATTTATTAGCCTCCCGCTCCTCTCTGCCCTCCTGACTGTGGATTTAATCATCCTGAATTCCTTTTGAAGTTTTCGCTCTGTTTAAAAAGGGCTCTTTTTTTGCAAGATAAGGGTCTTCCCTCCCCTGCCCCACAGATAAAAAACGATGCTGTTCTAAAAATGAAAAAGGGAAGCGATTCACAGGTCAGCTGAAAGAGGAGGAGATGCCGGGGCTGAGATTCGAGTCGTGTTTTCCACTCTGGTTCTGCTCCGGAGCTGCGCCCACCTCACGGCTGGAGCAGCCTCTGGGTCAGTTTTTCCTCCCAGCTGAACCCACCCAGATTTTTGCTGGTGCGTGGCTGGGGCAGGGCTCAAACCAGGCTTATCTTTGCGTGGCTGCAGTGCCAGGGAGAGGATGTGGGTGCTGGGGAGGTGGCCCCGAGCCTGGCACGCTCCAGTGGCTGTGCCAAGAGCTGCCCTGGAGGAGGGAGTGAAACCAGAGTTAAAGCAAAGCGTGTCCTTTATAAATTTGGAGTAATTGCTGAAATATTCAGGGGATATTTTAGTGAAAAGGTGTCCACTTCTTCCTGCTGATGGGCTGGTGGGGATCCCTCCTGGAAAACCCTGGGGGGATCCAGGCTGTCCCCACTGGATGCTGTTTGTCCCCAGCACCGTGGCTGGAGATTCTTCCAAGTGAGGGATTCCCCCTTGCCATCCATGTGGATGGGCTGGGACAGCTCTGGAGGGGCTCACCTGTGACAGTCCCCCCATCTCTTTCTGTCACACCCCACCCTGCTGCCAGAGAGTCAGAAAATTCTGTTTTCTGCTCGCTTTCAGACAGGAGGGTGGGGAGCACTGTCAGAATTATTTAAGGGATTCATAACTGAGACTTGGTGGTTGGCGTTTCTGTTTCTCTGCTGAGAATTCCCCTCCCTCCAGCGTCTGCTGTAGCAGCCACCAGCCCTGCAGCAGTATTTTTTAGGGTGCCTTTTTAATGCAGTTTGGGCAGAGAAAGGGGTGAGATTTATATGAATTAATATAGAAAGGCAGAAACTGCAGAGATCCCGGATATACGGCTGCCGTAACGCAGCAAACCCAGTGTGACCTGCTGCTGGTGGGAGCAGCTCCTCTTCTCTCATTTTGACTTCAGGGGGATTTTTTTCTGACCTCCTGGAGCCCAGAGAGTATTAAAAGCAGCGTGTTTTCTCTCTGCACTGTAGAGGGCACGAAGCAATAGTGTCTGGGAGAGGAGAGCAGCGCTGGGCAGCCAGGCTGGGTGTCCCATCCCGGCCCTGCCCCTGATTTTTACAACTCCCCCGAAGCTCAGGGGGGTGGACTGGGCTTCCCCTGCTGTGGCCCAGGCTCAGAAGGCCCTGTGGCATTGGCTGTGGGCACAGGGGGATCCTGTGGCAGCTGGGAGCACCTCGGACCTCTGTGTCACCACGGCGGGTGGGGAGGGAAGGGAGGAGAATTCTCCAAAAGAAGGACGTGTGTGGGGTTTTTTAAATTATTATTATTATTATTTTAAATTCCCGAGGGAGCAGTAGAGTAACTGGCCTGCCAGGAGATTTTTGTGTCATTGCATGGAAGAAACCCCATTTAACTCCTTGAGTGCCCCGTGGTCGTTGGCACTTTGTCCCCACCTGAGAAGGAGCCGCACGTTCACCCTGTGCCCACACCAGGGTTTTTCCCAGACTTCAGTTCTTGCCTGAGGGAGAATCCCCAGCTCTGGGAAGTGCAGGAGAACACGGGGAAGGCAGCCCTGGATGGCTGTGCAGGCCCGTGACTGCACTCAGTTGATGATTAACTCCCCATTGCAGGAGCTGTGGGCACGTGTGGGTTTGGCCATTTGGTGTTTTAATGACCTTGCTGGAGCTGTTCTGGAGATTTGGACATTGAGTGCTCCAAATGGCAAAAGCAGACAGGTTGGGTTTGTTCTTCCCTCTCCCTTTGCCAGCCTGAGGGCTCATCTGGGCTTTGGGAGCTCATGGTTTGGGATTGGGGCGCTGTGGGGACCCTCCTGCTCACCCTGAGGACATTGGTGGGGCTGTGCTGGCAGGTGCACAAACCCTGATGCTGAACTTCCCCAAAACACGAGCACAGAATTACAGATTTTTCGGGTCACTCAAGGCTGAGGCAGAAGTTCCTTCGGCTGTGCTGTGCCAGGACCATTCCCGGGGTGATGTTTGCTGTGAGGGATGTGGTGGTGCAGCCACTCCTCCACTAATGGACATTTTCAGGGCTCCAAATCCTGATAATTTCTCCCTGCTCTGAATTTAGCCCTGGTAGGAACTGGATCTTCCCAGCTGCTTGGGGCAGTTGGTGCTGAAAGGGCTGTGCTGGGGTATTTTGGGGTGTTCAAGGTTTCAGAACCAGCACCACAGCCTCAAACCGTTCCTAGGCAGCAATCTGCTGATAAAAGCCAGTTAATCTTTCACTGTGGGCAGAACCTCTGTGACACTCCTGGGCTGTGCCCAGCTGGGAGCTGAGCCACCAACCTGTGGCCCTGGTGTCACCTCCAGGCCCCAAAACCAGAGTGGTGACGCTGGAGCAGATGGAAATGCCACAATCCAGCAGCTGCTGGCCCTCTGGTGTTCCCTGCAGGAGCAGCTTTAATTCTGGCAAATTCTCTGCTTTTCCTCCCTTCCCTTCTCCCCTACTTAGAACCCCAGACTGTTCATAGATGTGCATCTTCTCAGTGCAACTGGAAGGGCCAGAAATGTTCATTCTGGGAAGTTTTGCCCCTTTTTTTTCTGTTTGTTTGTTTAATTTTTTCCCCCCTTTCTTGGCTGCTTTCCCCAGTATTTTTCCAAGGGGTCACACTCAGGGGTGTTGTGTTTCAGATCAAACAAGCGTGGGCAGGATCTTTTTGTAACTCTCACAGTCCTGACGGGAGGATTCTGCAGCTGGGCCTGGAGCAGTGATGGAAGCGCTTTGGAATCCAAAGTATTGATCAGGACATGGATAAATGCACATCCTTAATGTGTATGAAATCGATTTCCTTGTACCTTCTTGATTTGTCTGAGTTCTCCTTTTGTTAATTATAGACAAGATCAGGGAGAGAAAGATTTTTTTTTTTTTTTAACTTTGGGGAAAAACCTGTGAGTGATAAAACACCTACAAGTGTGTGTCCAAAACATGGGGAGGGGAGATTCTAGGCTTTATTTTGGGGGTGATTCAACAATTTCTGGCTATTGTGTGGTTTCATTTGAGCCTCCTTGGTTATATCATGGGATTTTTGAGGCCTAATGAGACAGTGAAGATCATTGTGGGTGCAAGATGCCAACAGGCAAAGCCAGGCTTTGTGTGCCTTGGTGCTGTGAGTGGATCTCTCATCACTGGAGCTTAACTCTTCAGCATCATGTGCTCTGGGAAAGGAAGGAAATCCATCCTGGCTAATATCACTTCAGGGACTCTTGGAATAAAGGGAATTTTTTATTCTGTAATGAGCTCTTCTATTCCTTCATTAAAACCCTCAGCATCTGATGATGAGACTGTCCCAAGGCCAAATAATACAAATAATAATTAACGTTTCTAGAAACACATTAACACGTGGGTGTAAACGTGGTTTAGGAAAAAGTGAAACCAGCAGGTTGACAGTTCTGGCGTGGCTGAACTCCACAATTCCCAGTGCTCAGAGCACGGCATCTTAACCCATCAAACAGGGTTAAAAAACAGGAGGGGGAAGAAGCTTCTGTAGGAAATTGTGAATTTTCTTGGGGCAGAGATGAGTTGGTACAAGTTAATACATTGAAATATCACACCTGAACACAAACATCCTGGGGCCTGGAGGAGCCTGGGTGTCCCATGGCCGGTCCCCAGGATATCCCAGGATTTGGCTCTGGGGGAGATGATGCCTTAAGTTTGAGCTCTCTTGTTTTTCAGACTCTGTGGTTCCCAGGGGTGCAGCTCTGAGCTCACAGTCAGTGTCACTCAGCTCTGCACACAGCAGGGACACAAAACAAATCCTTCTCCTGCTGCACACCAAGGACAACTTTCAGCCCAAAAGCACAAACAAGGGTGGCTGGAGGGAGGGACAAGAAGGATGGGACCTCACAGCCTGGAGCTGGAATTGGACAATTAAACTCCAAAATGGACCAAAACTTATAGAAGTGTGAGACCTCATGACTAGGTGTCCATTTTGTGTCCATTTTGTGACCTTTTTGTGACCATTTTGTGTCCACCTTGTGTGTAGCCCTGGCCAGACTCTTGTCCTGCCCAAGGTGTACCTTAAAGGCCTTTTAATAAATCTCTCCTTTATTCTCCAGCTCTGCCCAGTCTCTGTTCCAGCTCAGCCTCCCCGAGGCATCAGAGCTGGGCTGTGGCTGGTGAGGCTGGGCCCTGCCAGATCCACGTTTTACATTGGAAAGGCACTCCCTGCAAGGGAAATGTTCACATTCTGCAGTAAATAAGCAGTGCAGACATAAAAATGTGTTGAAACCCGTGTCAGCAGGGTGGGGGGTTGGTGAGGTTTGCTGTTTGCACCCTGAATTCTCCTCTGAGTCTCCTGGGCTTGGAGAGATTTCAGGGTGTTGAGGCTGTGCCAGGCAGGGACAGGTTTAGAAACCAGGGATGGTGGGGAGGCTCCTCAGTCCCTCCTACTCCTCTCCATGAGGGGAAGCTGAAGGGGAAAGAAAAAACCATCTTGGATTATTTTGTTGCACTGGCTGTCAGAATGTGCCGCTTGTTTGTTCTTGGAGGGCTTCCAGACATGGGATTTCTTTTTTTTTTTCCTCCCTCTTTTTCCTTCAGAAATGAAATATTTCTTCAAGAACTCCCTGCAGGTTTTGTGATTCACCTGCAGGATGGGTGTGGACATTGAGGTGCGCTCCCAGGAGGGGTGGAGAGGATGGTGAGGGTGGAAAATTCCAGGAATATCCTGGAGCTGGAGGGTGTTGGGGTGCTCTTTCTGCGCTGGGTGCAGAACACGAGGAGCCAGGTGATAACACAGGATAATCCCAGGGCTGGTCAGGAGCAATTTGCTGTGAGCAGGTTTTGAAAAACCTCTCACCAAACATCCCAAGGGAAGCTGGAATGAACAAAACACCTGCAAGGGCGCCTTAAATATCAAATTCCTCTTGTTTTCCAGCTTTTCCTTGCCTGGTTCCAAACCAGGGAGGTGATGGTGGGACATCCTTTCCTGTCTGGAGCAGGACAACATCCTTGCCTCTCCCTCAGTGCTTGGCTGCTCCACTTAATGAGCCTCAGATGGTGCTGCTGCAGAAAGTTCATTTGCACCCTCGGTGTTAATGGTGTGTGAGCCAGAATCCTCCTCTTCCACATCATTCTCCTCCTGCTAATTAGGGGTTAGAGCCTAATCCTGGTAGCAGGACAGCAGCCATAATGCAGCCTGGGTGAAGCTAATGATGTGGGCATTGCACTTTGTGGTGTTTGTCTGGGATTTTTCTTCTTCCAGGCCTCTCTTGGTTGTAATTTTAGGAATTTCTGAGCGTGGGCTTGACTGATGTTTGCAGTCAGCCCTTGGAACGAGTGAGGCTCGTGTGGGAGAGGCTGAGGGAACTGTGGTGGGGATTTCACCTCCTTGCCTGACAGACAGTAGGGATTCCACAGGCTGGGAGTGGAGTTTTTTGGGAAAAAGTGACTCAAAATACCTCGGGAAGGAGCGACGTGCAAACAGGCTGGAAGTAACGTGGCAGATGGAGCCAGCGCTGTGTGTCCTCGTGGAGTTCCCCATCCTAATCCCGGGGCAAGGCTTCATTTTTTGGGCATAATTTCGATGCCAGGCAGTGGTGAGGAGCAGTGCCAGTCCTGTGCCCTGAGCTGCTGCTATCTCACATCTCCTGGGAGCAGGGACACCGTTCCAGAGCATTCCTTGGAGGTGTGCTGGATGTCACCCCCACACAGGTGGGGCGCAGGCGAGCTCTCCTGATTTTGTACATCTGATTTGAAACGTGCACATCTCTGCAGCGAAGGGATGCAAAGGTGGAGCTCTGTCGAGTTTCCTCAAGAAAATAAAAAGAAGAAATTTCCTTCCCCTTCTTCAGACTTCACACAGACCTTCCAGAGTGCACTGAGGATAAAAACGGGAGGATTTTGAGTGCAGGCTCTGGGCGTTGATCTCCCCGTGACAAACTCTGCTCAGGGCACACATCAAACACCAAACAACTGGAGGCTGTGCCCGGGGACTGGTTGAAATGAGTGCTGGGAGAGGCAGGGAGTGAGACAGAGCTGCCCTGCTGTACCTGAGCCTGATGGAGCACAGCAGCAGCAGCAGCAGCAGCAGCTCTCCGAGGGGAGAGAGAGACGCGCTCTTCCGAGCCAGTGCGCCGCGAAGATTATTGAGGGAAAAAAAAGAAAATGGAATATATTTCTTTCATGCGGAAATAGGGCTGCAGTCCCTGTACAGAGAGATTTATCAAAGGGACCTCTGTGCTCCAGCAGCGGGGCTGAGATCACAGCTCGCTGCAGATGTGAGTTGAGCTGACTGAGTGCCACTTTCAGCAGCTCTGAGTAACCATTGTGCGGTGTCCTGATCCCCACGCCACAGCAGCCCTGCTCCCAGGCTGGCCTCACACAAGGCCAGACTTGCACAGCAAATGAGTTTTTAGTTAAAAAATGAATTTTCTGGCCCCTGGAAATCCCCCAGTGAAGCTGGCTGTGTGGGCTCTGCACTGGGAGCTCCAGTTGCCTGGAGAGGATGCTCCAGTGGCCAGGGAGGTGTCAGAGATGGATCCAGCAGCATCTGGGTTTGTCTGGTTTTGTTTCTTTTTCTCAGCTGGGATGTTCCATCCTCTCATAATAGAGACGGTTTTATGTGCATTCAGATGATGCAACAGTTCGGGGTGTTCTGATTTTTGTAGATGTAGATGACAGCTCTACTGTGAGAATCTGATTTTTTGGGACTGAGTGCTCAGTGGGATTAGACTTCAACGTCTGTTTCTTCATTAAAAGAATAGATATTTATTCTTCATAAAACAACAGAGATTTATTACTCACTGGGAGTGTCTGGAGCAGGACCTTGAATTGAGTGTGCTTGCCTGGAAACAGGAAAACCTCACTGACCTTGACGAGGCACTGAAGGCAGCTGGGTCTGGCTCATCAGCCCCACATTTGATCTCGAAACAAGAAATTTCATTAAAAAACACTCCTGCATAGAAAAGTGGAGAGCTGGGAAGTGGAGAAGGTTTTGGTTGAAGTCCAACCTGCAGGGATGCTGTGAAGGACTCTTGCCTTGGGGCCTCTCTTGACTCTGGGTGTTTGCTCAGCCCCTTTCCTCCTCCAGCCAAGTCCCCGTGGGTGCTCTGCTGCCTGCCCTCCCCCTCACCTTTCTTTTTCTTTTTTATAAATTTTTTTCTCTTCATAATATCGTTCTAATTACTGGAGTGTGAAGCATCGACTCTCAAAATGCCTCTTGGCAAATTCCATTTGTGCACTGTCGGAATGTCGGGCCTGTCCTGGGATCACAACTTCCCCAAACTGGGACACGGGGGTTGTTCCCCTGGCTGGGGGGATCCTAAAAGAGATTCGAGATGGGAAAGGGAAAAAGAAAATGAGGGATTTGGGGGAGGGAAAAGGGTTAAGTCTTGTTTGCTGGCATCCTGCTGGGCTGTGTTTTCACAGGGCTGTTTCTCCTGGGGAGCTGCCAGATGGGATTTTTTGGGGGGTAAACTGGGACAGCTGTGGGTGCAAAGCTCTGAGAAGCAGCTCAGGAAAAGGGGTTTGCAGGGGAGCTGTGGGGTTCAGGATTTTGGGAATGTCCAGCCCTGAAGCCTGCAGAGAGCAGGGATTTTTGTGGTGGTTTTTTGGGGCTATGCCCTTTGCCTTCTCACCAGGGCTTTCCCTGCCTCTTCTGGACCTTCTGCTCCCAGGCTGGAGCATGGACTTGCAGAGAATTCAGGGGCTGTAGTTTAGGTACTTTCAAAGTGAATTATTTTAAACCCAGCACTCGTGTAAGGCTGTTTGTGGAGGTTTTGTTGGGTTGGGTTTTTTCAAGCGAGAAAGGAGCACTTGTGCAATGCTTCAGGCTTTTTCTGCATTTCCAAGGGCATAAAAACTTGCAAAGTGACGCTGAAAACTCAGTTAATGAGTAACTGCAGGGTTTGCTGGACTGAGGCTTAAAGAAAAATGCCAGGGAGGAGGTTTTGTTCCTGATGTTGGAGACTGGGCAGCTTTGGACAAGGTCCTGATTCCAGAGCACTTGTGGTGGATCCACTAAGCAGAGTCGTGCACTGGAATTACACCTGCTGGAATTCTGGAAACTTAGGTTTTAGGATTTTAGTGTCTAGTGGTATATGCAGGTGAAATGGAGTACGCCTCTATCTCTACAAAGTCTTTTCAAGGACAATCCGTCCAGTTATGAAATACCACCGAAATTATTTTTACTTTAAACCCAGTAACTAATTACTTGAAGTCTGCAGTGCAGACTCCATCAGCCAATTACAAAAAACAACCCAAGCCCATGAAGAAGAAGGGAGAAAGTGGTGAAGAAAAGAACAACTAACCTCCACCCCTAAAGTCTCCATCTTGCCCCACATATACCACTGTATACCAAAATCCAAAAATCGAAGTTTCCAGAATTCCAACCCTTCAGTTTGCAGGCTGGGAGCTGGAGAGGGGAGCAGGGATGGGATGGGGAGGAGGTTTTCCCTCTCTGTGCACAAAGGACTGGGCTGGCCTGGAGCACAGCGGGTTTGGCTGTGAAATCCCCTCCTTTAGGATGAAGGAACCCTCCTTGAAGGGTGGATTTTGGGCTGCAGAAGCATTTGGCTGCATCCTGGTTAGTTTTGCTGGATCAGTTGCCCTGACAGGGAGCCCAAACTCATCCCCATGACTCTGCTCTGTGTGTGTGGGACAGGGGCTGGTGGCCAGGGGAGGGGACAGTGGTGGTGTGATGACATCCTCTGTGCCCCTCACCTGGCAGAGGGGTGCCCCAGCCTCAATGTCCCACTGGGGACGTGCTGGGGGCACCTCTCCCCCCTCCCCTGCTGCTTTGGGGACATAAAGGGGTTTCATTCCCTCCCCAGCTGCCTTGGGGACATAAAGGGGTTTCACTCTTGCAGGGGCACTGGGCATACCCCCCTGCCTTATTCTTTTAGTGGAGAGTTTGGCAGTGCTGAGGTTGGGCTGGATGATCTTGGGGGCGTTTTCCAGGCTCAGTGGTTCCATGGATCCGTGATTTTAATGTGCCTCTCCTCGCTCAATGGCTCACAGAAGAGCAGTTATCCTTCAGAGGGGCAGCAGAGCCTGAGCCTTCATCACCTCATCCCCCTGCTCTGGCAGCTCCTCGGGTTTCACCTTGAGCAGGGGGAGAGTTTAAAAAGCAGAGGAAGGTTCAGACCACGAGCCCTGCGTGGAGGGAAGGAGAGACTGGCCAGGGGAGGGATGTGCCCAGGGATGCTCAGCTTTGGGATTGGTGTTTTCACAGTGCCAGGGACCTGCAAAATGCAGGGAAAGGGCAGTGCTGGGAAACCTGGAAGCAGCTCAAATGGGATGCAGCCACACGGGCTGGCAGGTGATGCTGGAGGAAGCTTTTTGGAAGCAGAGTTCCGTGCTGGGAGCTGTTCATTCTGTGAAGTCTCAGCGTGAGCTGCAGCAGACACTTCTAAAAGGTCTAAAAGGGTCTAAAATGGCCCAAAACCTGTTTGGCTTCAGGCACTTCACTCTCTCCAGATGCTTTTCAAGCTCTGCCTTGCCACAGGAAGGCTTGTGAAGAGGGAAGAATCAATGAAAATGAATGGCAGCAAGTTCTTGGTGGTGATCCAAATGTAAAGACCTGGAAAACAAGCAGATCTTTAGATTCTTGCGGTTTTCCTCCGTTCTATTTCCAGGTCCATTAAATCCATTTTTTACCCTGTTCTCCTCTGAAACATAAATGAGTAAATGAGGTACCAAGGGCACACTTGAGGGGAAAATGAAGCATGACTATAAATACGAGTGACCCAACTGAAAGGAAGGTCAGGGAAGAGACATCACCCGGTAGTGTTCATTAAGGGTGCCAGGCTGCAATTTAGAATTTGGAATTTAGATTCTGCTTTAGGATTAGGAAACCAGTTGGAGGATCTGTGGAGGGAGTTAAGAGGTGCAAGATACAGAGAGGGAAACTTTTTCCTTCCAATTGTTTCCAGTGAGTGACCTGTAAGAGGGTTTTTGATGGGTATCTGTGGTGTGTGATTATCTTGGAATTTTGAGTGATTATCTTGGAATTTCTGGGGGGCAAAAAAAAGGTTTGAGGGGAAAAGGAAAGAGCTGAAGGATGGCTCTGTTTCTCGTGGTGCTTCTGTTTGGGGAAGGCAGGGCTGTTTGATTTCCTGCCCCTTGGTGTGTGCTGAGCAAAGCTGGGCTCAAACACGTGAAAAGTGCACAGAGGTGTCGTTTGGATCCTGGAACTTGGATTTGAGGTGCCAAAGTTGGGGCAGAACTACCACCCCTCACTGGTGGTCTCTGCTTGGGGAATAATGAAGGGAAATGCGTGGAGTTGCTTCAGAAAACAGAAACAAGTTGGGACGAGATGAACTCCGTGCTGTGTGGGGCTGGGAAGAAGTTTCCTGCAGGGATGTCGGATGTGGGGGTGTTTCCTTTGCTGCCCCAGCATGACCCTGCCTGTCACTGTCCCTGCTCCTGTTCCTGTCACTGTCCCTGCTCCTGCCCATTTCCCTGCCTGCAGCTCCCCAGGTATCCCTGCCAAGCGTGGAAATGCATCCAAGTGATGGCAGGACAAAAGGCAGGACAGAGGAATTCCTCTTTGTGGCAGCAACCAAGAGAATGGGGATTGATCTTGGAGATTAACTGGGCTGCTCTTCTCAGTTTGCTTTTCCTGCCACGAAATCCAGTCCTGTGAGCTCAGGGGCTGCTCCACAGATCTGCTGAAGGTGCAGTGATAAAGCTGTTTAAATCCCCTTCTGGATTTGGGAGGGACAGTGGTAATTCCCCTGGTGATGAGGTTTATTTTTCTCCATTAGTACCTGGTTTTGAAGAGTTTCCTTTCTTCTCCTTGCTCAAGGCTGGGCTTTCAGAAAAGCCCCTTCTGGAGGAGACTTAGTGTGTGCACACACCACATGAAGTCAACAAGGGCTCGACTTCAAAGTGAAGCGTGTGGATAAATATTATCCTGACTTGAGGCTACTATTTATTCTTTTTCTTCCAAAACAAAACACATTCACACATGTCTTCTCAAGGCTTGGGATTAATTGTTTCTATTTATTTTTTTTACCACTGTGCGTTCACTCTCCTTTGCTCCGATGATCACGCCTCGTCTGCCTCTCTCAGGTGGGTGAGGTTTACAAAAAAATTCAGCAATTTTTGAATATTGAGGGAAAGACACTGTAGCCAGAGCCAAAATCTTGCAGCTTTTTAGGCTCAAAAATCCTCTGCTGCTGTTTGTGTGGTTTCCATGGGTCACCGAGGTGGGATGGAAACCTGAAATTTGGAGGGTTGGGAGGATATTTGGTTCAGGGTTGAGCTGAAGATGAGTTGTGCCAGTCCTGAGTAGGATTTACTCCTTTGAAGTGCCTGCAACAGGCAAATCCTTGTGTCCCAGGTGTCCAGAAAGAGCCACTTTCCCTGAAAATCAACCTGGTTAATTCTGAGTTCCCAATTCCTGAGGCTCCAGACCTCAGCCAGCTCCCAGCTGCGTCTGCTCCAACCCCCCTTCAGAGAGGGGAGAGCCTCCCGTGCGTAGGAAATAACCACGGGGCCGTCGATAATCTCCCATGTTTTTTAATGCCGCCTCTCCCGGGCCTCGCCCGCTCCCGGCTGATGACACCAATTAATTCGATTGTTTGGAAATAATCCCGCTCCCCACGCCATTTGCACGGCCTCGGCCTCGTGCTTTCTAATGATTTCTCTATTAATTTCACCGCTGCCAATAAGCTGGAGGTTTCCTTTTCAAGTGGAAAGGGGAAACATGACCTGATACCACGGGTAAAATATTAGTGAGAGGGAATTAAATCCCTGTTAGCAGTGGCAGGGCCCAGGCCTCTGAGGACACAGGAGGTGCTGGAGCGTGGCAGAGAGAAAAGAGCTGCACATGCTGCGTGTGGATGCACCAGCGTGAGGCAATAAGTTTTATGAACAGCTTTAAAATTAATGGAGAACCCAGTGGGTTTTGTCCCCTCCTGCTCCAGCTGGGTTTTTCCTGGTTAAAAAAGAGCTGACACGGAGAAATTCGATGTCTGGGCCTCCCTGTGGGATGGAAACACCGGGGCTGGGTTTGGCCCTCTGGAGCTGGGGTTATGTTTTGTCTTAATTCCTGTTTTTTGGCCTGAATTTGGGTGTGGTGAACTCCTTGGCAGTGCTGCCTTTGTCACCTGGTGGAAAGACGAAGCTCCTTGGAGAATCTCCCCAACCTGCAGGACACTGCTGTTGATTTTTGTGGTTTTCACCATCACAGGCCTCAAGCTGGCCTCGAGCCTTGTCTTTTTTGCCCAGCCATCTAGCAGAAATCCCCAAAATATTAGTGAGAGCGACTTAAATCCCTGTTAGCAGTGGCAGGGCCCAGGCCTCTGAGGACATAGGAGGTGCTGGAGCATGGCAGAGAGAAAAAAGCTGCACATGCTGCGTGTGGATGCACCAGCGTGAGGCAATAAGTTTTATGAACAGCTTTAAAATTAATGGAGAGCCAGTGGGTTTTGTCCCCTCCTGCTCCAGCTGGGTTTTTCCTGGTTGAAAAAGGGTTGACATGGAGAAATTCGATGTCTGGGCCTCCCTGTGGGATGGAAACACCGGGGCTGGGTTTGGCCCTCTGGAGCTGGGGTTATGCTTTGCCTTAATTCCTGTTTTTTGGCTTGAATTTGGGTGTGGTGAACTCCTTGGCAGTGCTGCCTTTGTCACTTGGTGGAAAGATGAAGCTCCTTGGAGGATCTCCCCAACCTGCAGGAAGTGACGTTGATTTTCATGGTTTTCACCATCAAACTGTCCTCAAGCCTTGTCTTTTTTGTCCACCCATCTAGCAGAAATCCCCAAAAACGAGGCTTCTGCAGAAGATTTCCAGCAGAAACTGCAGCTGATGACTTTGGAACTGGTTTTCTGTGAGCCCTTTGCACCATCTGAGCTCTGAGAAGTGGCCTTGAAGCAACCTGGAACCCCAGAACCTGTCCCTGCCCAGGGGATTGGAATGAGATGGGCTCTAAAATCCCTTCCAACCAAACCATTCCATGATCCTCTTTCAGCCTCTGGAAGAACTCTGAATTCATGATGTGAGGCTGGGCCTGACTTCCTCCATCCATTTCCTTGTGAGAGGAAAAAAATACTCCTGTAATGCACCAAACCATCACCCCATCAATATTGCCTAAGCGAGGCACAGAGCGAGGGGAAAAATCAATTCAATTTACGGCCAAAATATTTATGTGATGATTTATATAAACACCCAGATATTTATTGCTTTAATGTTTTAGTCTCCGTGCTGTGAGAGTTTTTTGGTTTCTGCATAAATGAGTTGGTAATCAAGGATATGGAGCTGAAGGCTGGGGAGAGATGAGGGGTGAAAACTTGGGAAAAACGCTGGTGGTTTGCAGTGGGGAGGATGGGGGGCCAGGGTAACAGGATCAGAGCTTTTCCTTCATTAATTTCTCATTAGAGGCAAATCATGAGGTTTTGGGGTTCTGTGCTCCCACCTTGGCTGGGTTGGTAACCTTAATTCAGTAATTTCATTTTATTTCCCCCCATATTTTTAATTGTGCAAACAGAATTGACCACCGAAGTTTTTACACAACTAGATGGTGACAGTGTGGGCAGGAAGAAAATAATACAGTGAATTTTATATAAAACAGTGTCAAGAGCTGAGGTGAGCACAATCTGTGGTGCTGCTGCTGCTTGGGAAGGATTTGGGGTGATTACATATTTCTCCCCACATATTTTTAATTGTGCAAACTGAATAAGCATCAGGTTTTTTACACGAGTGGATGATGACAGCGTGAGCAGGAAGGAAATAACACAATGAGTTCTGTATAAAATAGTGTGAATAATATATAAAATAGAGCTGAGGTGAGCAGCCTGTGGTGCTGCTGCTGCTCAGGAAGGATTTTGGGCACTGCTGGTTTTGCATTCCCAGTGCCCAGCAGGTCCCTCCTGCCCCACAGCCACTTCCAAGGACTGGACTCTGTTCCAGAGGGATCCTGAGGCCCATCCTGCTCTGTGACATCTCCAGGAGGCTGCTCCATCCCCCAGCAGCTGACCTGCAGCGCTTTGGGAGGTGATAAAATGCTCCTGGTGGGATCAAAGTCTGAGTGTGGGATTTGTGCCGGCCTTGGCTGGCTCTGGGCTCGGGGTCAGAGAGGGAAGTCGAGCCCTCCTGGAGGGAAACTATGAGCACAGAGCCATTACAGCTCTGCCCCCACAGGGGAACTGACTGAAACTCACTGCCTGCCCTTCTGAGTCACAAATTAACTGAAAAGTCATTTTTTTTTCCCCTTTGCTCTTAAAAAAGAAAAAAAATAAAAGGCAAAACTGCTCAAAGAATTTGGTTAAAAGCAAAAAGGAAACAAAGAAACCAAACCCGAAGTTCCATCTCTACATCTCTACTGCCAGGGCAGACCCAAATCAGCAGAAAGAGCTGGGGTGGCTTTTCCTCACTGTTGGAGGGAGCTCTGGTTCATAATTAATAGTTCTCCAGGCTGATTCTGCAGATTCTGATTCTCCCAGAGAGCCTGAGCCCCGTGCCTGCCCCAAACCCCTTTTCCTCACCCACCCCAAGCCGGACGTCCCATCGCACCTGGCACAAAAACCCCTTTGCAGAGAGACGGGGATTAAATCATTAAATCACAGAGTGACATTTCCCCCTCCCTGTGATGCTTTCTTTGCCTTTCTCTCCCTGATGGACTCTAATCTTGTGATATTATGAGGAGTGAGGAGTAATGGAGCTCTTGGCCTTTTGAAATATGCATGAACTTCTCGGGGAGGCAGCTCGCAGATGCTGAGCTGTGCCATTAACCAGGCGTGGGTGTCTCCTTTTCCCCCTGTCCCGAGTCATTATTCACAGGCAAAGAACAACCTTTCTGTTCCTTTGGTTATGGATTATCATTGTTATCATTATTTTTTTTTAATTTTTTTTTTCCTTCAGGAGAAGGCTGTGATTTTCAGCTGGCAGAGAGCTGGCGGTGCAGTTCCTGCCTCTGGCTCGCTCAGGGTTTTTGCTGCTGTTTTCTCTGTGCTGACTCAGGAAAATGAGGTTTTAATCCTGTGATTTTGGTGATAAACCTGCACTTTTTTGTTTGGTTTTTTTGTTGTTTGTTTGTTGTGCCTCTCAGGTTTGGTTTCTGAGAGTTTGGGTTTGTTTGTGCCATGATCTCGCTCAGATTTATCCCTCCAGGCGAACGTGGTGGGATTTCTCTGGGGTAAATGACTTGGTGTGTTATTCCTAAATGCTGATAAAACCCACGGATATGTGGATTAGCTGTGCCAGGATCTGTTCCTCTTGCACTCACAACGCAGCAAAGCATCTTCCCTACTGGGGTTATGGCAGGGCAAGGGGATTTCTCACCTTATTTAATTCTCCAGACAAACTCTTAATTTAAAAAAACCTCCTAATTTTGGCTGAAATGCAGCTGATAGTTTTGTTTAAAAAGCAAATTATTTGAGATTTTTTTTTTTTTTGCACAGCGTGTTTAGTCTTCATTTAAAACGATATTTAATCTGGTGAATTTTTAATTCTGAGAGCTGGGAACTGGACAGAGATAGAGCAGCAGCAAACCTTGCTCGTGTCTTGCTCCCCCAAAATGAATAATTCAGCCAGCAGGTACCCCAGGGATGTCAGAGAAGGTCACATAAACGAGGTGACACCCACTTTTCATCAGGCCTGAAGGGCACAGGAGGGGGTGACACCCACTTTTTGACACTCCTTTGGCATCTCGTCGCTGCAAAGGTCATTCCTGAGGGCAGGAGTTGAACCTTGGGATGAGTTTCTTGCTCCACAGGGCCTCAAGGGTGTGCAGGGTTGGGGCTTCCGGAGTCTGTGGGGTTTGGGATGTGCGGCACATCTACCAACATGAACTTGTTACCATAACACGAGTGGTATTAATTGATTTTTTTTGTTTTTGCTGGACAAGAGAAGCTGATGAGGGCAGGAAAAAGAGGAAAACAGACAGGGATGGGTAGGATTTGCTTTCAGGGAAGGCTCTGCTCACCCCGAGGGTGCTGGGGTGAGATGTTCTGTTTGCACAGGGATTGTGTCTGTTACAGGAGTGGCGTTGGCTCTCAAATATTTGATTTCCTTGGGTTTTTCAGGCTCTGGACCATGGAAAACGTGGTAGTCATTGGCCTTCAGCCTTCTCCCCAGGGCAGGGGATCAATACAGCTCAATGTGGGGTTCAGCCTGCGGTTTGTGCTTTTTCCAGAAGGACCTGGGGAGAAACGATGCCGTTTAAAGAAAACGACTGCATTGCCTATCAACCGAAAACAAAAGTCTTTTGTCCTGTCAATCACGGGGAGGCTTTATCTTGTCAATCACGGGAAAATGCTTCCCTTGCACTTCTGCCAGGCTCTGCATAGAGTGGGTTTCTCCTTCAGTCGAACAAGCAAGTGTTGGGCACAGAAGCTTTTAATTTCAAAATATATTAAAAATTAGGTTTAAATTAATATTAATGTTTATTTATTTATTTAATTGATAGTTATTATTTACATTTATTTAATAGACTTGAGAGAAGGTGGTGATGCAGGTCAGAGGGCAGATCTTGGGGCTCAGGGAAGGAGCTGCAGTTTGATCCCATGAGGGAACCACAGGAACAATCCAGGGTGTTTGCAGAGCCCAGACCAAGCTGCTTTTGTCACCTCACAGCAGCTCCTGAGCAAGGCTCACCCTGCCTCTGGTCACAGGCTGGGCTCTGTGGCTTGGTTTGAATGATTTGAAGCTTTTGTCCTGTTCAGGAGGGTGAAAGACACTTTCCTTTCCCTTTTCCACTCCCTTTCCCTTTTGCACAGTGGGTTTCCTCCTCGTGCTGTGCTCCACAGATGGGTTTTCCATGGGTTTTTCTGGGAATAAATCCATTCCAGGAGCCTGTCTGTCCATCCATCAGTGCACAGGCGATGGGAGCTGGGTACCAAACACCCCTCATCCCCGTGTTTGGGGTTCACAGAGATGCTGCTGCCTCTTCTCCTGCCACAGGAATGTTCCTGCTCAAGCTGGAGACCCAGTGGAACTCCAGGAATTCAGATCACAGCACAGCTGGAGCTCCCAACCCCTCTCACTGCCACTCACAGAATCACCCAGGATGGGAAATCTCTGCATCCCTGACTCCTGCCTGGCCCTGGGGCTGGGAAGGTGAAGGTCTCCCCACTCGTGTCAAGGTTTCCAGAGCTTTAAATCAGTGGTGAGTGGGCTGTGCCAAAGCTGGGGCTGTTGCTGTGCAGCAGCCACGTGGCCAGGGGTGTGTGGGTGCCTGCCCTGGGCTCGGGGCCATCTGCTCCTTTCCTCCCAGGCTGCCAAAGGCTTTTTCCTGCAGAAATAAAACAGTGTCAGGAGCTGCTATCATTGTTCTCCAGCTTCCCCTTGCAGCCAGCTGGAGGTATAAAAGCTGCTGGGTTTGTCAAGCAGCCACATGGAGTTTCCATTCTCCTGGTCCCTCTGTGAGCAGGACACACAAATATTGCTGTCACCCCGTGCCAGGGCTTTGGTGGGGAGGTGACGTGGCTGGTGATGGTCCTTTTGAAGCCAAGCTGAAATTCTTGGGAAACAGGGACACCTCTGAACCACCCCTCTTGAACTTTTACCTGCAAACCTCATCCTTTTTACAGCTCGGCTTTGTTCCCACCGCTGTGAATTTGGATGCTGGTGGTGCTTTTCCAGGAGTGGCTCAGGGTGCTCCATCCCCGTCACTTTCAGTGGGAGCTGATGGATGCAGAGCCAGGGGGGCAGTTCATGCTCTGGGAAAACACAGCGTGCTGCTGTTGCCCTGCATCCTGAGGTGATGCTCACGCTCTGCTCCATTTGTTTTCTCTGCTGGGAGGCTCTCTGGGGTTTTACATCAGCTCTGGGTGTTTTACCCTTCTTCTGTTGCTAAAATCGTTGATTTTTCAGAGCGTGGAGTAATCAGGGGCGGCTCCTGGGTGTCCTGGAGCAGAGAACAGAGACCAGCGCTGGTGGTAACTTGCCACCTTCTTTTAAAAAACTTGGCTCATTCCCAGAAATTCCCCAAATTCTTTACACATCAGTGTTTTATAAACCCCGGGGCACCCAGCCCTGGAGAGAGCTGCAGTGTGAGGAATCACTGGGTGCTTTGGAGAGTCCTGTCCTGGCACCCACCCCCAGCATCCCCCCTCCATGGGCACAGCCAGACAAGGACAGATGGGACCTGGCACTGCCTTTCACTCTCCTGAATGCAGGAGATCTGTCTTAGCCAGGCTTTTCTCAATGGAAGACAAAAACACGGCTCACCCTGCTGGGTTTTCACACCAGTCTTTTGTTTCTTTCCCTTCTGAACTGTAACAAAAGCATCAGAGCGCTGGGACCAGTAATTAGTTTCACTCTTATTCTCCATACAACTCACCTCTGGAGCACGTGTGTGCCAGCAGCCACATCCAGGAGAATAGCCCCAGGGCTAAATTTGCATTTCTGATACAGAAATTCAAATTACTTCCATACATCAAGGATTCCAGTGGCCAGAGGATCTCTCCTTATCAGGGGCAGTTGGGATCCTTGGCTGCAGCTGCCAAATTCTTTGGAAACCTGACAGGAATAACCCCAAATAATCCCCACATGGGATGTGTCCCTCTGGAAGTGGCTGTGCGTTGAGGGGATGTGTGTGAAGTCTCACCTGGGCCCCACTTTCATCCAGGATTTCACCTCCTTGTGAGTTTATTCAATTATTATTATCCCAGTGTTTTCTTTGAGGGAAACGATGTCTGATGGTTCCTGAGCTGATTGCTGTCAGCCAGACTTTGTGCTTGGCTTTTAATCTTCGGTAAATGGTAAAAGTGGATGATTTTACATCCCTCCTTTTTCATCCTGGAGTATCCCAAAGCTGTTTTTTGAGCAGAAATCTCTGTGAAGGAGGCAGTGCCAGGGGCTTGGCACAACCAGGAGCGACCCAAGCAGCAGGAGATGCCTTGAGGAGCACAGGTTTGATGAACAAAGAGTTCTGTCTCTGCCTGTGGAGCTTCCAGAGAAGAGCAGATGGCATCAGGAGCATCTTCTTGGTGACAGCCAGGCCTTCTGCAATGGCTATTTGCACACAGGAGGTCACACTTGGATGATTTTCAGGGTTTGGGGTGAGGATTGCAAGTTGTGTCTCTCAGCTGGTTGTGCTGCCGTCGATACAGAGCACTACAAAACTTCTTGTCCATTGTTTCATCCTTTTTGTATTGAAAAAAAAGGAGATTTTTTTTTTTTGTGACATTTCCAGTGTTGCTGCATGAGGAGGTGGCTGTGGTGCATTTCGTGTCTCCCTGTGGTGTTTCTCCAGCTGTGAAAATGACATTTCCCACCCCCCAAAGCCCCAAAACCTTGAGGGAGATGAGGCACCCTCGATGAGGGGAATCTTCAAACTGCACCAAGGTGGGGCAGAAACAACTAGAGGGAAGAGATATCCTGCAGAAACAAGCAGAGGGAAGAGATTCCTGCAGGAAATTGCAGTTTGTGATGTGTTTGTGAGTGGTGGCTGCGTTGGGGGTGGGTCTTTGCAGCTTCTGTTCCTTTCTGTGCCCAACCCTTCCCTGCTCAACCCTCTCCTGCCTTTCCAAGAGCTTTCCCTGCCTCAAATCACTGGGACACTCATTACCCACACCCAAAATCGCTGCTCAGTTCATCCCCCTCCAACAATGATGAGCTCATTTGCTGAGGAGGAGAGGACTGAGCATCTTCCGTGGCTTTGCTTGGAGGAGGAAGGTAAAACAGACTAAAAAAACCCAAAAAAAAACCAGACAGAAAATCAGCTCCTCGTTCAAATTCTCTGCCTCGTCACTTGGGTTTTGGTAATTGCTTTAATCTGCGCTTGGGGTTTCCTGGCAGGAGAAGGATTTTTCAGTGACTGTCATTTCTTTGTTGCTGGTTGTTTCCAAACTCATTACTCCTGGCATTTATTCACCCAGGCTGGAAGCAGCTTGCACCAGGGGCACAAAATGGAAATTGATTTACAGCGACGGTGTGCGATCTAGAAAAACGTCAATTTTTTTTTTCCTCCCCTCTTGAGTCTATAAATTAGTTTTGATTCCAATAAGGTTTTCTGCTATAGTTATAAATCAGATCCCAAGGAGCTGTGTGAGTTGGGATATTAAAGCAGTGAAGCAGCAGCCCCGTATCCCAATATTGCTGATGCCCAGAGGTTTTGTGGGATAAACTTGGGAAAAGGGGTTTTCATCTGGGCAGAAGAACCAGCTGCTGAAATACAGGTGTATCCCTAAAGAATCAATTTAAAAAATTGCACAGCTCTAAATTTTTAGGAAGATAAACTTGGGAAAAGGGGCTTTCATCTGGGCAGAAGAACCAACTGCTGAAATACAGGTATATCCCTAATAAATTAATTTTAAAATTGTATAGGTGTAAATTTTTAGGAAGATGAGGGCCTGGGATTGTTTGTGATTTAAGGAAAGAAACCCAAGGTGGAGGTTTTTGGAGAATATTGGTGCTTCAGCAGATCTCTACTGGGCCTTGCCCCAGGTTGTGAAACTACTGATGGCTTGGCAAACTTGGGGTTGTTTATAAATCAATTAAAAACATGTATAGGTCTAAATTTTTAGGAAGATGGGGGCCTGGGATTGTTTGTGATTTAAGGAAAGAACCCCAAGGTGGAGGTTTTTGGAGAATATTGGTGCTTCAGCTGCTCTGAGCCAGCAGATCTCTCCTGGGCCTTGCCCCAGGCTGTGAAACCACTGATGGCTTGGAAAACTCGGGGTTGTTTGGGTTTGCAGTCTCAGCACTGGGGGAGTTGGCAGAGTGTGAGCAGCCGATGCAGGGGAGCACTCTGGGGGTGCAGCCGAGGGCCAGGAGGGCTGGAGGAGAGTGGGGAAATCCACCTTTGAGCTGCTGTTTGCCAGGACTGGTCTGACCTGCGGTGGAATTGGAGCAAACTCTGTGGGCAGACACCACTGTGGCTCCTCACCAGGTGCTCCCTGGGCCTCTGCCAGGTGCTGCTGGGCTGATTCTCCTTGCAGGGGTGTTCCTGGAGGAATCCCAAGTTCCCCAAAAGCTTTTCCTGGATGAGCTGGCAGCCCTGGCTGCAGTGCTGTGGCAGATAAGGACCTTACTGCCAGCGAGTCTCGTTCCTGCTCAAGAGTTCAACCGGGAAAAAACCCATTTCTGCCCTGACACCAAACCCCACAGGAGGTGACAGCGTGTTGTGATGTCACCCTCATCGTGTTTTCCATTTGCACAGCCACCAGCAGCAGAGAGCCTCGGCCACCAGTGCAGCTGGGGCTGTGCTGTGCCTGGTCTCTGCTGTGGCACCCAGGGCTGGGTGGGTCACCTCCCAAACCAGCAGGTTGTCACCTTCCTGTGCCATCCCACCCTGCTGGTTTTTATAACCTTTGATAACCCCTTTGAGCCTCTCAGTGCCCATATTTTGAGCTGGTTGGAAAAAAAAGGCGTTTTTTGTATGTGTGGGGATGTTTGCTTCGCTCTGGGTTCATTTAGCAAATGTTGGTGGGACTTTTTTATCTCTCTTTTTTAAAAAATTGTTTTTTATTTTAATTAGGGACATTTAAAGCTTAGAGTAAATTTGAAGCAGATGGAGCTGGTGACATCACTCTTTGTTTTACTCCTGTTAGTGCAGATTAGCTACTTGGGGGTAAATCCTGGAGAGAGCCTTCCTAGGCTTAAACACCCCCAGCCTCTCCAGCCTTTTCCCATCCCTGTCTGCTCTGTCCTCTCTTTGTGCCCCCCTCACTCCCCCCAGGCCTGCCTCCATCAGATGCTGTTTCCAGACAGAAATCCCGTAATCTTCCAGCTGTTCCTGGTGTTGGGATGAGCAGGCAGGCTGTGCAGGGAGCTCTGTGATTCCCTTGGGATGAGCCCTCAGGGGTTGGTGCTGGTGCAGGAGCAGAGCCTGACCCTTCCCAAACCTACCCCACCCTCCATCCATGGGCAGTTTCGGGATTTCTGTTTCCTCCACGGGGGTTTGGTCATGGATCCATCCCAAAAGTTGGAGTCTCCACATCGAGGAGCCAACAGCTCCAGTCACTGCTGTGTCCCTTGGCTGGATCCTGTGCCTTCAGCCCTGCCTTTTCTCTGTGTTTTCCTTCCCTCATTCCCACAGGAATTCCAGGCAGGGCTCGGATCTCCATGCCTTTTCCCCATGGCCCATCTAAAGGAGGGAGGGACGGTTTGAGGCTGTCCCCAGAGCTGTGTCCCCAGGGCTGGTGGCAGCAGCCCTGGCTGTGCAGGGTGGCTCCTGTGGCCCTTTTCCTGCTGTCCTGGTGCCAGCGCAGCCTCTCACCAGGCGCTGCTCCGGCAGGAATTCCCTTTATCTCGCTGGCAGCACATGAAAAGCCCCGGCCACAGGATGTGTTTGTGCTCATTCTGCTGGGGAGGGAGCTCAGCTCTGCTCTGCATCCTTAACTCTATATTTTTCCATATTTCTTTTTCCCCCTCTGAGGAGTTAAAACTCTTTCCACCCCTCCTTTTCCTTGGAGATCTTTTTCCTGCCTTCTCCAACAATAACCCCCCTGGGGTCCTGGCTCTGGTGCTGGGCCCGGGGTGATGGGGAAGGTTCAATTGCCCAAAGCAGATGCTCCCCAACCTCTGTGACTGCCTGCTTCCCCCCACAGACCTGATGATGCAATAAATTAATTAAATAAATTAAATTCCCATTGGGAATCTGGGTGAGGGCACAGGAGAAAATATCTTTGACCGGCTGGGCGTGATTTTCAACTTTTATTTCCCTTTTTGCCCGACGTGGGTGCACAGAGCTGCCTGCCCCGAAGCCATGGACCTCTCACTGCAAAGCCCACAGCACTGAATATATTCCTTAAATATATATTTAGGGTTTATTAATATATTAGGGTATATAATACAAATATTCCTTCAAGATCTGGCCGTGGATAACCCCCATTTCCCCTCTGCACAGAGCTGTGTTGGATTTCTGCTTTTCTACCTGCTGTTCAATGCTTTGGATATAAATACAGCTCAGTTTTTCTTGGCTGCTCCAGGCACGGCTTGGCTTCCTCCCTGCTCTGGGGCTTGTGGCACGACACGTGCAGAGCACAGCCCAGGCATCATCACCCTGCTTCTCCTCTGGGCTGCGTTGCTCAGGCGCCTTTGGAAAATGGCATTTCCATATGGAAAAATGGCATTTCCGTTTGGAAAAATGGCATCGTTTGCAGTTTTTGTGGGGTTTTGGTAATGGCTGTCAGGACTGGTGGGAATATCAGTGCTAAAGGTGTGCAGGCTCCTCGTGTTGAACAGGGTCACTGAACGGTTTGGGTTGGAGAGGATCTTAAAACTCGTCCAGTTCCAACCCCTCTTGCACAACTGTCCCAGGTGCTCCAAGCCCTGTCCAGCCTGGCCTCGGACATTCCCATGGATGGAGCAGCCACAGCTTCTCTGGGCAGCCTCCCAGGGTGGAATTTCTCACAGCTGGCAGTGTGTCCCTGGTGCCTGGGGTGTCCCAGCTTGGGGCCAGAGCGGAGGGAGCAACTCTGGGAGCCAGGCTGGGAATCTCCAGCGGAGCCTGACTCGTTCTGAGCCAGGTAAAATCTTCTTTTCCATCCTTCTCGTTGTTGTCATTCCTGTTTAGTTCAGAGGGTCCCTTCCTGCAGCCCTTTGGCTCGGGCCAGGGTCCAAGAAGAGCTCATTTATTTTTCTGTGTTACGTTTCTGTGCAGTGTAAACCATTGTGTCCCGAGCTGTTTATGGAGCGCGCAGGCTCTTCCTCTTCTCATCGCTCATTTTTAATCAATGGGTTTTTGCTTACTCACCACCAGCAAAGCCACAGAGGAACCATTTCTTTTCCTTTTCTCCTTTATTAAACTCGAAACCACTGGTGGAGGTACCAAAAACCAACCAGTTGCTTGGGAAAAAAAACCCAAAAAACAAAACCATGATTCTCCTGCATGGATGCTTTGGAGACAATCAGCTTGTGCCATGATTGGAACCAATTAAAATCAAAAGGCAGCAGCAAAGTGAGTGTCTGGTTGCTGTGAGCAGGGCTGGGGATTGCAGCCTCTGGGTTACTTTGCAGGTAAGCTCAGCCTGGCAGCAGCAGAAGTGGATATTTTAAAATGAAAAGAGCCTCTTCTGCCTCCAGCCAGGTGCCCTGAAGTGTCCAGGTGCCTTTTGACGGTGGGATTTGGCTCGTGGATTGAAGGACTTTGTAAAAGATTTGCACTTAATTAATATCAAAGCAGTTGGAGTGGGGCTGTCAGGAGGTGACACAGGGGACAGAAGAGGGTGGCAGTGACTTTTCGAGCCTGGCAGGTAACTTGGCACCAGAACAAAGCTTTGCATCAAAGCTTTTGCTGTCTGACAGTGGCCTCACCTTCGTGTCCAGAAGGTTTTGCACACACCAGGCCTGGAAGCACAGCTGGCTCCAGAGGTGTTTGCTCAAGGTGATTAATTAAGGTCATTTTTGCTGTACCTAATTGACACCAGGAGATTTGATCCTGCCTGGCCTGGTGGCAGTCCCTGGCAGGAATGGGAACGTTGCTCTGGCTTTGGATTCACTGCCCAGCACTTTTTTTGGGCGCGAATTTTGGTGTTTCTGGGGTTATCCTGCAGCACCTTCTTGGCAATAAATAAATGAAAACTGCAGTGCTCCTGCTGCTGGTGCCAAGCTGGGCAGGGCAGAGCTGTGGGGAAGGTGCACAGCCCCGAATCCAGGGCTCCCTGTGGGGCTGAGGGAGGTGCTACCTGATGCATCACAGCCTCTGCTGGGAGTTTGGAAACCTGGAAGGTTTTCCTTGCTCCTCCCTGTGTGGAAGCTCTTTTGGAATAGGATGATCCTTGCTGGAGGTCCCAGTTTATGCTGCAATTCCCTTGTGTTTCCAGCCTGGAGCTTTCACACCCCAGAGTGTGACAGTTCTGACTTTTTTCTCTGCGAGGGTCAGGATGAATGCACTGGAAATGTAGATTTTGGGTTGGGACCTCGAAGTTTATTGTTTCTTATCTATTTACAGACTGTTGGGGTGCGAGCACTAACTAACAAGTTAGAGAACAGAGGTGAAAACGGAGAGCTTCTAACTCTTTCCGAGGGTATTTAAGTGCAAATTACCCAATAACGAGGTGACACCTGTATTATTTATACTTTTGATCCAACAATGACCACCCAAGGCCTGCAATGTGGGCCTTTTTCACCCAATTAAACCGCCCAAACCCATGAAGAAGAAGGAAGAAGAAGGTGAAGAAGAAGGAAGAAGAAGGTGAAGAAGAAGAACTCAGGCAATGCCTAAAATCCTCCACCTTGACTCACACGTATTACCGTATACTAAAATCTTAAATCTAAGTTTTTAACACCATGAGATCACACCCCATTCAAACCAAACACCCACAACCCCACTGCTCATTCACTCAATCTCAGGAGCCTGTTCCAAGGCCTCAGGTCAAACGGGGTGGGCACCCCTCAGCTCAGAAAGGCTGAAATTTTCTGGAACCCTCCAGGGTCCCAACACCAGAGCTCCCAATTCCCTCCTCCCGTCGGCCCCGGTCGTTTGGGGTCACGGAGAGGATGCCTTTGGAGAGGATGTGGTTCTGCTGTGTTTGCTTGCAAAGTTTCCTGTTTGAGTGGCGTTTCTCTTCCTCTGCTCCTTCCCCCAGCATCCAGGGGCTCAGCGCGTTTCCTGCTCCCTGCCCTGAGGGGACACGGTGCCGTGTGGATGTCCCCAGTTGTCACCAGCAGGACCTGGGAGCTTCAGGATGTGTCTGGAAGGCATCAGCTCCACCAGTCAGGCTGGGTATTTGATTTAGCCCGCTCGTATTTGGGTTTAATTTATAAACTCTTCAGGGGCGATGAATCAGCGTTGGGTTTTCTGGTGTGGAATAAGAACATTTCCCATCGCTTCATTCCCTGGGGGAGGGAAGGAAAAAAAAGAAAAAAAGAAGAGGAGAAAGTGTGTCTATGAATAGCTGCGTGAGGAAGGCTGTGCACAATAAAGACATTATGAAAAATATTACACTCATCCATATTGATTGTTTTATTTTTTTTTTGCTTTGTTTGCTGGCTGGTTCCTTTATTACCCTGGCAGAGCCATGAGCAATGTCATCCCAGCTCAGCTAATGAGAAAACATCAGATGCTGCTGTCAGGCTGCCTTGAAAAGGCACTTCCATGGTCATTGGAAAAAGAACAATTGGGAATGTCCAGCCTGGGCTGTGAGGCTGGGCCAGCACAGGGAAATGCTGGGCTGAGAAGGGGCTGCTCTGATTCCTGGCCTGGCTGGGTGTTAGATTTACCTTCTGCTAATTTAAAGTTCTGTTACGTGTAAGCTTATTAAGTTGACGTAGTTCAAGATTTCTTTCTATCCAAATTTATTCCTATTGAGTTGAAGTATTGTTTAATTTAAAACGATCCTAAGTTTTGTTAAAATATGCTCTAACTGGTAAAGTTTAGTTATTTTAGAGATAAGACACTCCAGCTGAAAAGGCTGTGATGAAACCCTGATAAACACCTGTTTGTGGAGGGGAGAAGATACAGTTTACCACACCCTTGATTTCATGGAAGGTTCCATCATTCACTACAATCCCTGCTGCTTTATCTCCCACAATTAACACAGGAGAGTCAGTGATTGCTCTGCGTTGTGGCTGTTACGGGCTGTAAGCTGTTTTAGTGTTTTTCTGTGATGAGATGGGTGATGTGACATGGAGAATGTGGCCCATCCTGAGGACAGGGCTGGGGGCAAACCTCCACTGTCCTCCAGAACGGGTGACTTTTGCAGGATGGCTGAGCCCAGTTGAAGGGGATTAAACACAATCCTTCCCCAAATTTTGCGGGTCCCCTTTATTCAACGACCTCTCCTTACGTGATGCACTTCACCCTCCTGTCCCCTCCAGTAAGGAAATGTTTGCCAGAGCTTCATTTATTTTAAACTGAGCCTCATTCCCAGCAACCAGGGCTGGAGTGAGCCTGAGGTCTCTGATGGGATGAGACTGGGGCTGTCACACAGAGTGATGTGCTGGGGTTTGAATACCAGTCATTAATTAGGATTTTCCAGCCTTTTTTTTTCCAGGCTGGAGCAGCAACTCCCTTCATTAGCAAAGAGATAAACGCAGCCAGCTCGGTGTGGTCCCAAAAACCTTCCTGGCTCCTTGCTGGGGAGCACACGTGCTCAGCTGGGACTGGGTTGACACTTCCATCATGTTTTATTCATCCCAAATAATACATATTCCAACCCTGCCCTTGTGCAGGGCAAGGCAAGAGTGATTTGAGGGATATCTCCAACCTTATAAATCTTAATATTCAAATCACTGGCAGATTTAGGGGGGGTGTGTGTGTTTTTGGAGGGCACAAAAGGAACTTTCCTTCTTAGCAGAGAGCAAGGGATGCAGCCAAAATTAAATGTTTTACAAACAGTGTTTCCCTCAGGTGTCCGTAAGTGGTTTGGTACAGAAATTTTGGTCTGGTCTAAATATATCTGTTGGAAAAAAAAATAAAATATAAGCCTTGCAGTTTGAGAGAATCTTGTTGGACTTGAGGTCATGATACTTGCTTTAAATGACGATTATGGCCCAGGTAGAACCTGTTACTAAATGTAGATTTCCTCATTTGTTGGTGGGATTATTTCTGGTTGGGGAAGAGGAAATAATCTTCCCAAACCCGCTGGCATTTAATTTAAAAAAAAAAAAAGTGTAAGTACCTATTAGGAAATTTGGGGCAGTGGAACTTTTTCAAGGAGGTGTGCATTGATTTATCTTAATCTTATTATTATAATTGATGTCAAAGGCAAAACCAGCAGTGAAAAGCCACATTCTTTGCCATCATGAAAACCTCTGCATTCCTCATAAGGCCGTATTTACCCCTAGGACTAAATTACAGCTTGTGCAGCCCTTTTTTTCTTTAACTCAGTAAATAAGATTTAGCTCCTGTGTGTGCTATCCCCCTGTTTCTATGGAAACCAGACTGGAGCGCCAGGCGGGCGGATCCGGCACCGGCCGGGGCGAGGGCGGCTCTGGAACCTTCCCTGAAACCCACCCCAGGGCCTGGCTGGGCTCCCTCTGACACCGGGAGATGCCAAAGGAAGGGGCTGCAGCTCCTTGACGTGATGCTCAGCTCCTCCATGTGATGCCAAACTTGTATGATCCCCTGAAAATAAGTAAATAAGTTGATTTTTCTTTTTTTTTTTGGCCTGAAACGAGGATCTCGCCTGTTTTGGAGGGGGAGAGGAGATGCTTTGGGGTGTTGTCTGCACACGGGGAGTCCTGGTGCCGGTTGTTAATGATGTTATTTATTAATTGGCACCACGTGTGGGACATGGAGGGGTGCAGAGCTCACGGTGCTGGTCCGGGGGATGATCCCAGTGAGCCCTGGGCTGGATCCTGGATGAGATGAGCAAGGAGGAGTGGAGCTTGGCTCAGCGTTTCCCCTTCAAGAGCAAAGCAAGCCAAAAAGACTTGCCTCTTTTAGCGAAAAAAATGATTAAAACATAATTAATTTCTTAGACTTGGATAATGAAACATCTTTCTGTGCAGGCCCGAGGGCCCAAATCGGAGCATTTTTAATGTTATTTTTAACAGTGCTATTTTTTACGTGTCTCGACTCCCGTTCTCTTCAGACTCCAAGCCAGGCAGTGGGATGGGTATTAAAATCTCCAGCCTGTTTTTTGCCGTGTTTGAGCTGAGATAATGCAACAGATCTGAGCTCTGCCCTGGAGACAGGGGTGTGTGGAGAAAACATCAGCTGGTTAAAGCCAGATGGCCTCCCTGGTCACCCTTCTCTGATATCAAAGGCAATTTTACATCATTTTTTTAAGTCCTAATGAAGAACTGGGGGTGGAAGTCGGTGTTGCCTTACTCAGGGCCTGGACATCCCATGGTCTTCCCGAGGTGATTCCATAATCCTTTAGCTATTTTCCTCACTGCTTTCCTGGCTTTTTTCTTTTTTCTTTTCCCCCCCTCTTTGCTGTGCTGGGATTTGGGACGAGGGAAGCACGAGCCCGGGTGGAAAACAAACCCAATCTCCAATCCAATCTGGCTGGGGCTCCGAGATTGTGACGATAATGAGCGTTAATAACGTGCCACGGTGAGAGAATTGGAGCAGACCCAAGGTTCAGCAGGATTTTTAGGATTTTAAGGATTTTTTACTGGCAGCTCTGGGGTGATGAGGAGCATCAGCCACCACTCAAGTGTAGGAACCCCCCTGCTCCTGCCTGGCTCTCCCAAGGGAAGATGTTCCTTCCTTGTTTGCTGCAATTCCTGCCCTCAGCTGGCTGTGGAGCTCCACAAAATAGATTTTTTTTTTTTCCCTGCAAAATGGTGTAGCTGGAGGCTTCTGCCAGGCTCTGGCATTCCAGTTTGAGGTATTTTGGGATGAAAGATGTCAGTGTCCAGCTCGGTCAGAGGGGTTTGTGGGGCAGGGGAGATGCTGGGCTGGCTGCAGAGCCTCTGTTTTCATCACCCTTAATTTTTTTGGAATTTCCTTCTCCATTTCCATCATCCAAGTGGTTATTCCTCAGCTAAAACCACCTGGATGACTGACAGGACCCTCCAAGCCAGAAAACCCCCAGCTTATGACCAGTTCAGGTCTTGGTTTATTAACGAATGGGGCAGAAACAAAATCCTGGATCGGGAGGTTTTTCCCTTTCTCTCAGCCCCAAACCCTTCTGTAATTCTAATGGAAAATAAAAAAACTTCCATCCCCATGCACCTCTCCTTTATTGGAAGTGCTAAACAGCCTTCTTCAGCGACTTTTTCTAATAAAAGGATGTCTGTTAAACAGAGCCCCAGAGAGCTGAGCTGCTTTACAGGGAGCTGTTTGAACTGCTTTCCGTGCTGGCTTTTTAATATAGTTTAATACAGTTCTGGCCCTTTTTCTGCATAGTTTTTTTTTGCCCATCAAAGCTTATCGTTTCCCACTCTGTTGTCTGCCTGTCACGCAGCTTTAGAGGGGGTTTGGGAAGAGGAATGGCAGATGGAGCAGTGGAGAGCTCCGTATTTCACATCCCAAATGCAGATTCACCGGTGACTCATCTGTGTCCGGGTGGGGAAACGCTCTGAAGTTCAAATCCCAGTGACAACAGGCGTGGAGCACCCCGGCTGTTCCCTTCACAGGTTGCACTGTGTTACTTCTTGATTCGTAATTGTCTTTATTTGAAGGTTTTTTTCCTGCCGTGAGGTATCAGTTACGGCCTAATGGCCCCGTGCAGGGCAGGAGCAGCTCCAGGGGACAGATGTGGCCCCAGCAGACAAAGGCAGGAGCACAGATGTGCTGGTAGGGCCAGCAGCCAGAGATGGGCATTTCCACAGCTCCGAATCCTGCCCCAGGGCTGGGAACAGCACTGGGAGCTCCAGGAGCGTTTGGGAGATGCTGTTGGAATGTCAGCTTGCTTTGTGGGATTCATGGATGGGGCTGGCTGGGCTTTCTCTGTTAATGTCTCATTTAAAGTTCTCTCCTAAGCTGCGGGATGTTCTTTGGGATGGAACCCAGCAGAGCTTGTGCTGCTGCAAGTGACAGCAGCTGGGAGCCTTTGGCAGGGCGTGGGGTGATGTGAGAGCCCCTGGGTTTGTGTTTTGGCGCCTTCACCTCTCCCCCAGAACAGGGGCTCTGGTTTCTGAGGAAGGGCAGGAGAAGGTTCTCGTCTGGAATGGAGCCAACCAAAGACAGGGAAAGGACATGGGGCACTTGAGAGCCCTTCCCACAGGGGTCCAGAGGGGAGCTGGACCTCCCCATGGCCTGGAGCCCATCTGGGAGCCTTGGTCAGTGCAAAAGCTGCTGGAAACGCTGTCAGGAGCAAGACAGGGGCTGGGTGTTTAATTAATTTACATCATTTCTATCGTGAAGTGATCGGCTTGACAAGGGAGCAGGGAGATTGCTCCCAGTAGCTCTGCTGGAGTCACTGGAGGGGAGATGACAGTGCCATCACCCCCAGCAGGCAGCACACGGTCCCTGAGGGAAATTCCCATCAGAACATCCCTGGGGAATGCAGGGAAGCAGCTGCAGGGCCAGGAGGGAGGGAAGACATCCCCGAGTGCATGGAAACATCTCCAGCTCTGTGTGTGTCTGATTGCTCCAGCCGTGTCCCATCCTCTGCTCACCCACCATGGAAGGATTTTCTGCTGGAGCTGTGAGCCCTGGCTGGGGCTGGGGTGAGGACTGGAGGAGATCCTGAATTTTCCAGGAGCAGAATACACTGCACAGCATGTGCTGGTGCCAGGGCTGGATGAGGAGAGGAGAAGATCCTGAATTTTCCAGGAGCAGAATGCCATGCACAGCACATGCTGGTGGCAGGGCTGGATGAGAAGCTGCCCAAACTGGGGGCAAACTGGGATAACTCTGGCTCAAACCCATTCCCACTGGTGTTTAGGTGTGAAGAATTGAGGGTGAGAGGCAACAAGCTAGGATCATTTTTTTAATGGAGGCATTCCAATATAAATAGCTTGGATTAACGGGGGTCTTAATAAAGACTGAATTATTTTGGGACAGGGCTCATCAGCTCTTACCCAGAGCTTTACAGATATCAGCACCACCACCTCCTACCCTGCAAACATTTATTGCTGATAACAGCCCACGTCTGCAGCAGAGTAAAGCACTTGATGAAAAATACATCAGTGGGACCTTTGTTAGCAGAGGGTGTTCCTGCTGTGACAATCCGCAGGGACATTCCCCTGGGTTCTCCCTGGATGCTGCAGCGATGACAGTTCTGGTTTTGTCTCTCTCTTGACCCAGCAGCTCCTCCCCTCTCATATCCTGGGCTCCCTGGGCTGCTGCTGGATCCCGGTGGGATGTGGGGGCACAGGGCTGGGCAGTCTGGTCAGGAAAAGACTCCGTGCACTGGGTTTGCAGTGGGAAAGGAGCAAGTTCTGGGGTGGCAGATTCCCTGGTGCTGTGCCGATTGTACATTTTGGAGTGTCCTTTTCTTCCCTGTTGGAGACCATTGGTTCTCCTGTCCGGAGGCACCACCAGGAGAGGTGGGAGAGGAGTCTTGGCTCTGGGGTGACTTTCAGGGTGCCTGTGAGCACCCCAAGGAGAGCCCAGATCCCTGTTCACTTCACAGGTGAACCCACACCGTGCCTGGGGTGGTTTTTCCTTTGAGGCGTGGCGGGAAGCGGGGTGGGATGAGTGGTGGGAACACGGAATTCCAAGCTGGAGCAGCTGCTCCTCCTGTTTGCACCCAATTCCCCAAATCCTCCTGTTTGCACCCAAATCCACGACTGCAGCTCCTCGCTGACCAGCCCCACCACTCCAAACCCCATTTCCAGCCAGCCAAGGGGGAGGCAGCTCGCTCAGCTGAACATTCCCTCCGTGGGCGTAATTTCCGCATAAATATCCATACATTGTCAAACCACCCCCCCCTTTTTTTTTTCCCTTTTAGCCCCTCAAACACGTGATTTTTTTTTTATTTCTCCAGCTGTAAAGCAGACCGTGCGAGCGTTACATTGTTAAATAAGTCGAACATAATTAGTCAAGCGCCCGGCGTGGCGCGTTCCGGGAGCGCGGGATCCGAAACCCGCAAACGCTTCCGTGGGGATTGCACTCCCGGGCGGGGAATGTCATTTTTGACAAGAATGTTATTTCCTCCCTCTTTCACAGCCTGTCTCCATGCTTTGGTGGAAAGTCTCATCCGAGTGGAGTTGATTTTGATGGGGGAATTATTCGAAACCTTTCAGATCCATCCCTGCGGGCTGGTTTGCTCCGCGGGGCTGATGAGATGATACCGGCGAGGAGCTGAGGGCCTGATGTGAAATAAAAAGGGTTTTTTGTTTTGTTTTGTTTTGTTTTTTTTCTCTCGCAAGGCTTGAGCTGAGCTGGTTATCTCTTTGGTAATGCTATCAAATGCTCTTTTCTGCAGTCCAAGCACATCGGCTACATCTGGCCAAAATATGGCACGAAAAAACAAGATGCTTTGAACAAAAACCAGCCTTAGTAGCAGATGGGGGGGGGAAGCAATTAAAATTTGATTTTCAGGGACTTTTTTTTTTTTTTNNNTTTTTTTTTTTTTTGGCTTTTCTTTAATCCAAAATTGGAAAATATTTTGTTTGCTCGTGGACATACAGGAAATACTCCCTTTTTTTTTTCAGTAGACAGAAACAAAATGCTGCTCAGTATTGATCCAAACAGAAGATCCTTTCTCTTTTCTCTGTCCCACTCCTCAATTTCATGTTTTACACCAGGCCGAGCTTTTCCTCTGGGAATTCCAGACATTGCTGCCATTGAGCACACACAATTATTTGCAGCGTGGATTTTCATGAGGCACCTGAAGCAGGGGCTCACCCTGACCTGGGATTTTTTGGGACTTTTTGGGATTTTTTGGGATTTTGTGCTTTGTAAAATGCCCTGATGCAGTGGTAGCTCAGTGGTGCTGGTTGTGAAGTTAATAAGACCTTAATGTGCTCTTCCTGGCAGTTAAAAAATGCCAAGAGAGCCAGCTAAGAACAAATCCCAGCTTCCTGTTCCCTTCCCACAAGTAAATACTTGTCAGGCATTTCCAGGAGCTCCAGAGGACAGGAACCAGTTTTACCTGTTCGATCACAAAATCTCTTTGTTCTGGACAAGAGCTCCAGGGAGGAGTTTTCCCTGACCCTCATACCCGAGGTGGCAGCAGTTACTTCCCTCACCTCATCCTCACATTTCCATCGGTGGCCTTTGGGATGGAGTTTTGGCTGTTTTTCCTGTTTTTCCCCTTCCTGGCTGCTGGGACCCTCATTCCCTCCTGCACAGGGCGTCCTCAAGGGCTCTCATCCATCTCGATGACCTTTATCAACATGGTGTGTTCAAAGCTGAGCCCTCAGAGCCATCAGGGGGCCGTGCTGATGGGAGAGCCTGTATTAACACATGGATAAATCCCATTGTTTTTCGCTCCCCCTACAACCCCAGGCTGACCACAGTGCACGGCCCAGCTGCTCTTTGTCTGGTCAAAGGGCTGGGAGAAGGAGCACGTGGTGGTTCAATCCGCGTTTCCCTGTCTCTGTGTGATGATGTGCGAGTTGTATTTTTGGGATTTTCTCTCCCGTACCGAGGCTGGCTCGTCCCAGCCCGCCGGATTTGAACGTCGCGTGTCGCAATCCCTCAAAGCCTCCTCTCTCTGCGTGTTCCACACTCGCTCAATCTGTTCCTATTAATTTTTAAACGCGTTTTTTAGCGGCTGATAAACAGCTGGTGACACTCGGGGAGCTGCTGTGAGGCTGCACGGCGGGCTGGGGGATGCGGGATGGCGTTCCCTCGGGATGGAAACACCCTCCCCTGTGCGTGCTGCTTCCCTCCCCTCCCCACTGAGGATGGGGCTCTCCCATCCGGCTGCCACTTGGCTTTCCCTGCTGTTTTAAACCATCCTGGTGTTTCTTTTAAATCATCCTGGTGTTTTAAACCATCTTGGTGTTGTTTTAAACCATCCTGGCACTGTTTTAAACCATCCTGGTCTTCTAAACCACCTTGGTGTTGTAAACCATCCTGATGTTTTCAACAATCCTGGAGTTTGTTTTAAACCATCCTGGTGTTGTTTTAAAGCACCCTGATGTTTTAAACCATCCTGGTGTTTTAAACCATCTTGGTATTGTTTTAAACCATCCTGGTGTCCTTTTAAACCATCCTGGTGTTTTAAACCATCCTGGTGTTTTAAACCATCCCGGTGTTGTTTTAAACCGCCCTGGTGTTTGTTTTAAACCATCCTGGCTGGCTGCAGGTCCTGAGCAGAGCTGAGCTCACACTGGAGGATCCAGCTGGGGAAATCTGCCTGAGCATCCTTGACAAAGCTATTTACATTCCTTAAATCACTGACTGAAAACATCATGCCTGACTCCTCCTTTTTTTTTCTTGGAGACAGACAAGATCTAATCTATGATATTTTTTCCTTTTTTTTTTCCCTCCTTACAGCTGTATGGATTTGTTAGGCCTGAAGGGACCCTTAGATCATCTTGTCTCACCCTCTGTGCAGCAGCGGCCGTGGAAATCCATCCAGCTGCCCCATCCACCCTGTCATTTGTGAGCTGTGACACCCTGTCAGGGGAGCCAATATTTTGGATGGTTTTTTTGTTTTCAGTGCAGTTCTTTTCTGGGCCCCTTTGCAGCGTGCACATTTCAGTCACCCCCCGGAGCAGTAAATGTGCTGTCTGCAGAGGCAGAGCAGCGACTAAATTTAACATCCCCGGTCAAATCAAAGCACTTTGTGGGTGTATTTATCCTCTGTCACAGGATGAGAGGAAGGGAGGTGGTTTCTGAGCATCTCTGGGAAATGCCTGGTGGGTTGCTGCTCCCTCTTGCCCCAGGCTCCTGCCTTCCTGCAGGTGGAAATGCATTAATTGATGGCACAGGATTAATAAAGGGGAAAAATTTGGCAGTGTCAGAGGTCTCTGTCCCATGTGCCGTCCTCCTTGGAGAGCCCAGACCAGGAATTTGCCTGCCTGGGGGTAGGAGACTGCTCCAGACATCCGAGTTCTGTCTGGAAACCTCTTGCTGCTTCCAGTTAATCATGGATTTGGGAAATTCAGGGCTTGCTATTTTGAGAACTGAATCAGAGAGGAAGCGAGGCTTGTTTCTGCGCTCGGGATATGATTGATGGAAAACCCTTTTTTTTTTTTTAATTTCTGAAATAACACTTATTTCTGGAAGGTATTTCACCAGCGAAGCAGAATCTGTAATAAAATAAAACCCCAATCCTTTTATCTCCTTCAGGGAGGGCAGGGAAGAGGAGGAGCAGCATCCTTGCTGCACACGGATGTCTTGAGAGAGGCTTGAGAGGCTTCATTCGTGTCAAACATGGAATAATTGCAAAGAGAAAAGCCTGTGGTGGTATTTTTTAGCCTGGCAGAGCTGTCCTTTCCCAGGTTTCCTCCCTTTTGACACGGTTCTTGGAAAACTGGGCAGGAATTGTGAAATGAGGAGGAACAAACCACACAAATCGGGAGCTCTGCTATTCAACACTGGCCCCCGATTGTGGCTTTTCTTACAGAATAAGAATTTAAACATTTTGTAGGGTTTTTTTTTTTCCCCAAAAAATGATGCAAACTCACAGAAAAAGGTGATCTGACCTTGCCTCCTCTCTGCTCTGAACTGCTCCTCCCTCCCCTCAGTCTTCTGAACGTCCTGGTTCAGCTCCTGCTGGCTGCCCGTTTTTCTAGGAATGGGGAATTTAACAGAGTTGTTTTCTAGGAAAGCCAGAGGTGACACTGTTGAGAGTGACAGGAAGTGACTGAAGTGTCCAACTGGGTAATGCTGATGGAAGGGTCGGGCCAGCAGCAGAATCTTGGCACATCCCTCTGGTTTGGGTGCCCAAGACAGTGAAAATTATTGGACAGAAAGAGTCTGGTGAAAAAGTACGAGGAATTTCTCCTTACTGTAGCTAAAGGTTCATTCTACAGCTTTGGATGGGTTCTTTTTTCTTTTTCTTTTCTGTGTCAAGAGCAGTGAATTCCTCTGGTGGCTTTACCTGGCTCTCAAAAACCTGGATAAACTGGGCATTTGTTTCAGATGTGAAATCTCCCAGAGCCTCTGGACAGGAGGAGGGAGCAGTGGGAATATTCTCCTGCCTGCCTCCAGGAGTGGCAGCCTGCATCACTCCTTCATTCCTCAGAGAAACTTTGGAAGGGACAATAATAGCAGCTAAATTGGCAATTTTGGAGAGCTGAAGTTCATGTCAGTTATTTCCCAGACTTGCTGGATGCTTGCAGACATTCCCAGAGTGGTGCAGGAGATGGGTAAATGGTTCCCTGATTGATTACATGTCTGAACGTGGGATTTGGGAGCCTCTTCCAGCTCGGGAGGAAGGGCTGAGAGCTCAAGTCATGATCTGAACTAAAGTCTCCTGGGTTTAGAAAGGAGGAGTTTGCTTCCCTGTGCCCCACACCTGAATGTTGGAGGATGCTCGAGGTCCTTGGACCAACCAGGACCAACCAGGACCTTGTACTGGCAAACAGCCCAGGGTGGAGCTGGAGCTCAGCAGCACCAAGAGATGTCTCAGTTTGAGGAGCAGTTTTGAGGGTCCTGCAGCAGCCCCTGGTGATGTGATGGGCTTTGGTCGTCTGCCCAAGTGTCCCCAGTGCCTGAAAAATGGATATTTGACAGGCGTGTCAGTGCTGATCTGGGGCCGGGAGGCAGCTCAGGCCTGGGGGGATTTTGTTTGTAATGATAATAAACGAAGTTTACAAGGTGTTTCTCTTCCCTGGAGCCTGGGAGAGGATTAGGGCTGAGGAAATGGACTTCATCCTGCTTCCCTGTGCTTCTCTTCCTGCTGTCCTTCCTCCTGAGTGTTTCTGCTCCAAGTCACTCTGAGTTTTGAGGCGCTTAGGAAAGGGGTGCAGGCAGAGGAGAGCTCCAGCCCTCTCCTGGCTGTGCATTCCCAGAGCTCGTGGGCACATCCAGTTCTTTTGCCCTTTCCTTCTCTTCTGGACCTTTCCCCCCTCCTCTTTTTAAACTTAAGAGCTGTGAAAATGAAGCCCCACCATCCGGGTGGGTCTGTGCTTGTGCAGGAGGTTTGGAGCAGCCCCTCCATCTGCGGAGCCCAGTGGGATTCCTGCTACAAGCCCTGGCTCCCTGTAGCTGCAGGGAAAGGAACTTCAGTGGGAAAGGTCTCCCATCCCTGCAAACGCGGCAGCTCCAGGTTCGGAGCAAATCAAAGCGGCAAATCCCAGGCAAATTCTAAAAGCTGCGCCTTGAAAAACTCCTGTTTGCTTCCTGCCTCTTTTGTGTGCGTTGGAATTACAGGAATTTCTTTGAGCTTCAACCCAAGTTTTTCTCCTGATTTGTAAAACACAGCTGGTCTCAAACGGCTCGTGGTGGTTAAGCTGCTGCTGCAGGAGGGCTTTAGGAGGGACTTTGTTTCCCTGAGGCTCCCTGGGGCAGAGCTGGTGTTTTAAAGTAGGATGGGGGGAGTTAAGCAGAGCCGCAGGATGAATCCAGGGCTCAAAGCCTGAGGAATCAATGGAAAAGCTTCCTGTGCCTTCAGGGCTTGGAGCACAGCAGCCTCCGGAGTGCATCCCTTGGGGTGGGATATTTCCATTCAGTGGGATGGTGACTCCAAACCCAAACCCCTGGGTGTGGCAGGGAGGGACAAAGCTCTCCTTGGTCTGTCCCCTGCTCCTGGCCTGGGCATCTCCCCTCAGAGCTGCTGCTCTGGGTCTGGAAAGGCTTTCAACAACTCTGGAGAAACCTGTGGCCCTTCCAGAAACTGGGGGCTCTGCAAAATGCAAAAAAGGAAAAAAAAAAAGCTTTTAAAGGCTTCCCTTCACGTTGTTTTCATACACGGCTGCGTTTTTTCCTTCAGCACCTGGGATAACGATGAAGGAAATCAGGCAAGGAGAATTTTGAGCTCTCTCTCTCCCCCCAATAGGTAAATTACTCTTTGTGCAAGTGGATTGGTTTCATATGGATGCTTCCAATTTCTCCTGCACATGCAGAATGTTCCTAAACCTCTTTTTCTTTTTTTTTTTGGTGCTCCATACATTTTGCTCTGACCTCCCAGCTCCCTTTTGGAGCCAAGTGGAAATGGGAAGCCAAAGGTATGTGAAAATCTGCAATATTTTCTGCTCACATCCCAGGCCTTGATCGAAAGGGATTAAGTTTAATACAGATTAAAGCCAGTTTCTCAGAAGCGGGTTTGGATATCCGTGTTTTGCATCTGACTCGTTGTTTTTTCCATCTGTTTCGACAAATCCAATCAATACTGGGGAAGGGGGGAGGGTGTTTTTATAGGAGAGCCTCTCCTTGCAGCCAGCAAGGAACCCTTGGAAATCCCCTTGGCCGGAATTCACTTGGAATACCTCAAGGCAGAGCTGGTGAAAGGGCTGGGAAGGGCTGTGCTGGCAGCTTTTTAATTTAGAGTCTGGCCAGGGAGTGATGAAAACACAGGATGGATTGGAAGGGACATTAAAGCCCGTGTTGTCCCAGCCCCTGCCATCAGCAGGGACCTTCCTCTAGTCCCAAATTCAGCAATTCCAGGGATGGGGCAGGCACGGCTTTCCTGGGTGAGCTGTGCAGGATTTCAGGTGTGGGGACAGCCCAGGGGGGCAGAGCCACGCTCCTGTCTCACCTTCCACCACCAGGAATCAATAATGTCAGCTGCTCCTTTTCCGTGCTCTGCCTGGGCAGTTTTTTACTGAGGGTGCAAATAATCCCTGAGGAATGGCTGCCTCCCACAGGGGCTTTTTCCCTGGAAAAGTTTGTTAGGGTGTCTCTTTTCGAGTCACGAGATGAGGGTTTTACTTGAGTGCCTGACTTTGTCCCCCTGAGTTATGGGCTGGGCTCAGAGAAGGACCTGCAGCCCTTTAGCGTGGGGAGGGGGTGAGGCTGTGGAGCAGCTGACCCACAATTTGGGGTGTAAACTTCATTAAACCCGACTGATTAGCAGGAGCAGCAGATTTCTGGACAAAGTTCAGCCTGTCTTGGTGTTCCCTATGGCCTAAGACAAATATTGGAGCCATTTTTGGGGTTGTCTGGCCTCCCTGTCCTTTTGCATCAGCTCTGTGGGGTCAGGAGTTGTGTGCAGGAGCCTTTTCCCTGAACATTCCTGCTGGTTACATCCATAGAAAGCACAGATATGACAATTATAACCACCCTGCTGAGCATGGAGTGAGCTCCCAGCCTTTTCTAGGCTCCCCAAAGCCTGCAGAGATCCATCCACAGCATCATGGCCAGGGGTTTGGACCCCCTGGAAGCACAAAGGCACAGTGGGTTCTGCTCCGAGCAGCTGGAACGATGCTCTGGATGCCTCCCCACGGGCACCAGGTGTCTTTGTGGCACGCTCAGGGCTTTGCAGGCCGCCTAATAAACATATTTACCAGCGTTTGAAGCTAATTAGTGGCTTTAGGGATCTTTTTTCCTCCCCTTCCCGCTCCTCTTTCCCGGCCAAGAGCCCGGCACAGCTTGGTGGCTTTCAGCAGGGACCCGGCGAGGTCGGAGCCGTCAGCGCCCACGCGTTTCACACCTTCCCACGCTCCAGCTCCCTCCTCTGCCGCTCCGAGCTCGGCATCCTTCCAGGTTCATTAGGGAACGGCTAATTAGGGGCAGAGGGAAGGAGCTGGGCCGAGCAGAGGGGGCTGCGTTGGGGTGTGGAGGGAGAAGTTCTGCCTGGTGCTGATGGAGCTGTCCCGGCCAACCCCGGCTGTGCTCACCTGAGCCGAGCTCCTGCCGGAGACACTTTTTGTGTTTTTTCCCCCTCTCTAATTTGCAGGGAAAAGCCCCGATTCCCCGGCCTGGTTACCCTCCTTTTCCCGAAGGACACGCTCCTTTTGTCACCATCACAAAGCCTCGCAAACGAGCCCTCTCCGGTTACACGCTGGATTTGTTTTTTTTTTTCCCTCTTAAGAGGCAATTTTGTAATATCTTTAATCTGGAGGGAAGCAGCCAGCCCTCAGCTCAGATTCCAGTGCTCAGGCCTTTCTGGGATTCCTCCTTGTCTCTGGGAATCCCCTGGGAGGATGCTGAAATCTCAGCTGCAATAAAAGTGAAGCTTTTATTAGTTTCTTCTCCCCGCCGGCTCCCTCGGCCCAAATATATTTCATTATTGCTCTGAGCAAAGGCAAAATTCGTCTGACTTGTGCTTCACAGGTCAGCAAATCCCAGCCTGTGCTGGGGTGCTCTGGGATTGTGTGAAAAATGAGGGATTAACATGCTGGCCAAAGCTGGGGAGGTGACACAGCACTCTGGGCAGTGGTGGCACCTCGGAGTGACACAGGGAAGCGTTTCCAGAGGGAGAGAAAATACAAGGAGAGCTCTCCAAAAGGCCTTGGGAGTCACAGGGGTGGAAATGTGCAAGGAAAATTTAAAACCTCAAGATGAACACGAGTTAAACTTTGCATCCTTCTCCTCCGCCTTCAAGAAACTTGTGGTTCCGTCCAGGAATTCTTCTGGAGAGGAGAATTCCTCTGTTCAAATCAGCCTGGATCTCCCGGGCTGTCTCTGACAAGACCGAGGTGCTTTCTCCTTTGTTTCAGGGAGTGTTGGGGTCGTCCCACACCCCTCTGATCCCTGCCTTCTGTTCCATGTGTCACTGCCCACCAGCGCTGGAATAGTTTCACTTAATTTTAATTAATGCTGATTTATGTCGTGCAGAGATGTCAGATGGGCTGGGGTCGCCTTAAACCCCAGCGTGGTGCCACAGCCCCCCCGTGACTCATTTCCAAATCAGCCTCCAGAGGTGCTGCCAAAGCTTCTCCCAGAAATGGATTTTTGGATATCGAGGCTTTTGGTTTTCCTTCTTTTTTTTGCCTTTCTGCCACTGGCGAGTTCTGGGCAAATTGATGGGGCCAAGCTGAGCCAGGGCAAGCGGAGATGTGGGGAAGAGGAGGAGGAGGAGGCCATGGCCACTCACCCCTGCACCTCTAGCTGAGTACTTGGGAGTTTTTTTCCTGCTCAGGAGCAGATCCTGGGGACCTTTTTGTCACCTCCTCATCATGGCACGCACTCTTACCCAGGAGCTTTGCCACAGCACCAGCTCTCTCTTGCTCAGCCCCACGCTGGGGGCACAAAGATGAAATTTTCCCGTCTCTCCTGTTCGACTCTCCTCTCTGGCAGAGATGTTTGCAGAGGCACCATCTCTCCAAAATCTCATGTGGGATGGGCTTGCCTTTACCCCGTGGCAGGATGTGTGTCCCCAGGCAGGAGGAGAGCCCGTGGTGGCTCACAGGTGGGTTGGGCACAGCAGGCACAGCCCCTCGTGCCCTGTGAATCCCCAGCATTTACAGGCAAGCTGTTGTTTTATGGCCCCCAGGGTCTTTTCCAGGCCGTGCCCTCACCTTGGCTTTGTGTCTGCACATGCCCTGAGCTCCGGGTGTCTGTGCCAGGCTGCAGATCCATGGCTTTGCTGAGTGTGTCCCTCTCACCCCTCTCACCCAGTTCTCTGAACACTTCCAGCACCCATGGGTGCTGCTGAGCTCACTGCTCTGACAATTCCAGAGCCATCAAACCAATCTCTTCACCCTGTCCGGCTGGAGGCTCTTTCCCAGCTCATCTCTCTTGGCTTTGGTGTTGGCTCACTTGAGAAGCCGCTGGCTTTCCCTCCCCTGAGGCTTTTAAAGTCCCATCAAAGCCCCGCTCCACTCGCCTCTATCACAGAGATAATAAAAGTACTGAAGGAGGCGGCTCAGCAGCCGTGGAGCAGGAGAGAGCCCATTAAGGAGCAGAACGACTCTTTATTGCTGTTCTATTAGAGGAACTGGCAGCATGAAGCAGGCGCTGGGGTTTCAGGGCGTTAATTCCGGCGTTTGGGCAGCGGGGGCCGTGGCTGGGCTGGTTTGTGGCTCTCTGTGTCGGGTGGCTTTGCCTCTCTTCTCTTCTC
>VZDJ01000051.1:3477128-3536390 GCA_008694505.1 Cyanoderma ruficeps
AAATGGAAGTGGCAGTGGAGGATCCCTGGTATTTGTTGGAGGAGGGAAGAGGCTTTGCCATGCCCAGACTTCCCCATCTGTCTCACGGCCCTTTGCAGTGAAATACAGGAACAGAAGCCCGGACACACCATCACAGAACTCCCCTGGCTTTGATTTGAAATCCTTATCAAGGATGTTATCAGCCCAAATCTGCTCAGCTGGCGCCTCTCCAGAAGCTGGATGCCAGCAGACACCAGGCCTGGCATCAGTGGGAATGGCAGCAGGAGCTGTGGCATCCCTGGGAAGGTGGAGTCGCTGAGGAAATCAGCCAGGCAGGCCCTGGAAAGGCTCAAACCAGTTGTCCAAAGCGGTTTTTATTGAACAGCCTCATCCTCAGCAGGCTGGATGAGGTGGATGTGGTCTGGCTTGAGAGGATGGTGTAAGAAAATCCATCTGATTGGATCCTTTCACGGGGCTGTGCCCACCCCTGGCATCCCAGGAAAACATCACAGCACCTCTGACTTCCTCCTGCATCCCAGGAAAACATCACAGCACCTCTGACTTCCTCCTGTATCCCAGAAAAACATCACATTGTGTCTGATTGATTTCCTCCTGAATCCCAGGAAAACATCACAGCACCTCTGATTTCCTCCTGTATCCCAGGAAAATATCACAGCAATGTCTGATTTCCTCCTGAATCCCAGGAAAACATCATAGCAATGTCTGATTCCCTCCTGTATCCCAGGAAAACATCACAGCAATGTCTGATTTCCTCCTTCCCAGGCAGGGCTGATGCTCCTCTCAGCCTGCACCAGGAGATGGTGATTTCAGGAATTCCCTGGTAGATTCCCAGGATGCTGAAGCAGCAGCAGCAGCAGTGTCCTGGCTGCTCTGTGTCCAGGGACAAAGGGCTGCCTCGGGGTCCTGCAGGTTTCTGCCCCAGGCAAGAGCAGGAGGGACTGACCCAGAGCAAGCAGGCTGTCCTGTGGTTTGTGCTCCCCTCACACTCTGGGCTGTGCTGGTTTTCCAGGGCTGGTCCAGCCAAGGTCCAAACCATGGGACAGGGATATGGAAACAGAGATGGGAGGCTGGAAGCTGCTGGTGAGACTTTGGTTTGCAAATACCCGACCCTGGTTTGTGAATCCCAGGCCGTGCCCAGCCCAGGGGGGTGTGCAGGGGGCTGGAAGGTGCTGGGAAGTGCCCAGGTGTGCAGGGAGAAGAGCAAACAGGAGCTCACCAGCACCAGTGGGAGAAAATACAGGATTCTCCAGCACCTCAGGCAGGAGGCAGCTGGATCAAACCCTCCCTGCTCTGGGGATTCCTTTTCTTTGAGCATTCCTGTCCCTGGGACTGTCCCCTGGATCAAACCCTCCCTGCTCTGGGGATTCCTTTTCTTTCAGCATTCCTGTCCCTGGATTGTCCCCTGGATCAAACCCTCCCTGCTCTGGGGATTGTTCTCTTTGAGCATTGCTGTCCCTGGGACTGTCCCCAGCAGTGTTTGGATTATGGGATGTCATTATCCAGCTCGGAAATGGTATCCCTGAGTTCCTGCCATGCCAAGTGTTCCCCAGCCCAGCTGGTTTGTTTTTTCAAACCTGAGAGAGTTTATGTAAGTTGTTTTTTTTCCTTTGGTTGCTCAGAGATACCATCAGTTTGTCTCTGATTTCGGGGTCAGGTTTCTGCCCGAGGCTGGGGAAGTTTGGCCTGAGGATTTGTTTTTGCCCTCGATGAGTTTAGGGACAAAGCAGAAAATGACTCCCTGTAATTCCAGGCTGTGAAATTCCCTCTCCCTGGCAGGGGATGGGCAGAGATGGCACAGAGAGGTCCCTGCCCAGAGTTATCAATGCTGGGCAGAGCTCCTGATTTGCTTAGAAACAAATCTGTTTATTCTGGAGATGCTCAGTGCTGGCTGTGAGCCCTCAGCTCATTCCCTCTCCCAGGGTCACTCCTGGAGTGCCCAGAGCTGGAAAGTTCCTCCCATGCAAAGTGTTCTCCAGCTGGGCCAGTTTGTTTTTTCAATTTTTTTTTTAAAAAAAGTTTATTTTAGAGTTTTCTAGATGCTCAGAGACACCATCAGCCGTAAACAATAAACAATGCCGTAGGAAGTGGAAGAGCGGTGAACACAATAATTTGTTTTCTATTTGGTTTATTTTAAAATCCGTAATTCCTAAAAGAAAGTGTTGGAAGGAAGGAAGAAAAGTGGCGAATTTTTTTATTGAAATGGCGTGGCTATTGTGGGTTTTTTATTCTTTTCAAAAATCCCATTTCTTCACTCACTTGTTTTTTTTTTTCCAAAGTGACCGATGAGTGTGAGGAACCCACTTTGAGTCTCGATTTTTATTGTNGTATTGTATTGTATTGTATTTTACTTTTTATATTATTTTATCTTAATTTTCTTTCCTTTTCCCATGAAGTGCAGATCCCAGTACCTGTTTGTGTTGCAACAATGATCTCTCTGGCCAGTAAATGATCAGTTGGGTGGTTGGATTGAACTCATGCCACAAATCCAATTAATTAATTTAATTTAAATTAAATCTAATTAATTAATTTAATAATTAATTACAATTACAATAACAAAACTAATCCAAGGCACGCTGCAATTTCAGGAATGTGAAGGGCATCCCTCACCTGTCCTGGCAAAACCACCAGAAGTTTCCCCAGGAACCCTTTGCAGGTCTCTGGTAGAGAAAAGTGTCTGTGCTTCACCTGCATTTGGTACCTTTATATTCCTGTTTATCCTCCTGCCACCTTATTGCCAGTGGGATGTTATATATAGCTTTTATGGTAATTTTGCGTGCTGAATGCAGTTTCCAAGGAGGAAATTGCATTGAGAAATGGGTGAAGAAGTAATAATAATAGCAACAATCTGCATAAGCCCCTGTTGTTAAAACACACAGCTCTACACTTCCTGAAAGAAAAACGCACAGAGAAGAGAATAGTTTTTCAAACGACATCTTCAAACGACTTGGAGGGTGACTTTTGGCAAGGGATGGAGCGGCAGGATAAAGGGAAATATCTTTAAACCCCCAGAGGTTTGGGTGAGGTGGATATTGGGAAGGAATTCTTGGCCCTGAGGGTGGTGAGGCCCTGGCACAGAGAAGTTGTGGCTGCTCCGAGTGTTCAGGGGCAGGTTGGAATATCTGTTTGAGCTGCTTTGGTGTGTCCCGCTATTCCAGAAGCAGGAAAAGCCTCAGCTGGGATCAGGGAGCCTGGCACAGACCAAACCCCAGAGCCAGAAGTCAGGCCTGGGTTTGCCTGCAAATAGGCAGATGTTTTACAGGGGAAATGAGACACAGTTTAGCAAACACTTAAGGGCTGAGTTACTTTTAAGAATGTTGTTTAATCCTGTTGAAATTGAGAGGATTATTCGTCCTTAAATGCATGCTTAAGCACTTCCCTGGCTGGGGGCTGGGATCGGGGAGGATCCTTGCACTTGTCCTGCTCTTAGCAGGAGTCGTCGGGGAAAAAATATTCCCTGATATTGAGACAGACACTGTTCAACCTTCTGGAGATGCTTCAAGGAGGGTTTTTGTGCCTGATCCCTCACACTGGGTGGCTTGGCTTTCTCGCCTGAGCGTGGATTTGGGATCTTCATTCATTTGTGCTGTGGGGTGGGGACAGAGGATTTGGGATCCTCACTCATTTGTGCTGTGGGCTGGGGACAGAGGATTTGGGGTCCTCACTCGTTTGTGCTGTGGGGTGGGGACAGAGAATTTGGGATCCTCACTCCTTTGTGCTGGCTCCTCTCTTTCCCACCTGAGGGTGGATTTGGGATCTTCACTCCTTTGTGCTGTGGGGTGGGGACAGAGGGTTTGGGGTCCTCACTCAGCCCTGCTGGCTCCTCACCGGAACCAGTGCCTGGGCTTTGATGTTCTGGGATGTTCAGAGCCTGGGGCTCTCAGCAGGGAACAAAGGGAATCCTGCTGGTGAGGAGAACAGGGAGATTTTCTCTTAAATTTCCCTGGAATTCAAACCCCGCTGTGAAACTCTCTGATTCATAAACTGGATTTTTTTTTTTACTTCAGAAGGCTAAAAATAGAGCACGGAAGAGACTCATTCCATCCGTCTAGGGCTTCCCTGGCACTATTTTAAGCCCCCTGGAGCAGGGCTGGGGGTTCCAGAGGCGTCTCCAGTCTCTGTGCCTTGTCTGGGTTCGGTGTTCCAGGTACCGCTGGTGATGTTTTGTGCCGTGATGAGCCCTGGAGCCTTTCGGGGATTTCTGTCCCCTGTTTTCCATGTGGAAATCACTTGCTAAACACCGAACTGTGGCAGTTTTTCGGTCGCTGCCCTGGGGCACCAGCGGCTGACAGCCGGGCTGGAATTCGTGGGAAAATGGGAGGGATGAAGGTGGCAAACGTGTGGAGGAAAAGGACGGTCTGAGATGAGGCTCTCGCTGATGTCCTGGGATAAAAATGTGGGAGGCAGAGAAGCTCTGAGGTCATCCCGGGAGAAAATCCAGGGATGTGGTGCCTGGGTGGGTGGTGTGGAGGTGGCTCAGCAAACCAGGGGAGCATCCCAAAGTTCCTGAAGGAAGGGACCTGAGGGGTCCCTGGGGCTGGGTTGGGTGCAGGGCAGCTCCAGGCAGCAGCAGCCCCCAGGGTTGGGGTTTTTGGGGTTTTATTGTTTGGAGCCAAATCAAGAAGCCCTTTATCCATGTCTCATCCCAGCAGACTGCAAACCAGTCCAAAATCAGGTTTGGTTTTATCACTCCAGCTTTGAAATGGCGAACGTGAACAAGAATAAAACACAGTTTAAATCTACAATCGCCTCAAACCCATTCTTTGTTCCTCTCCGTTCAAAATTCCCCTTAGCAATTAAAACTTCCATCAAAAAAAAAAAACGGGAGTTTTTCTGAGAAACCTGGCGGGTTTTATTGCTCCCGATTGCAACGCTGATGAGGATGTTTTGGTGTTGAATCACTCCTGGCTGTTTTCTGCCAGAAAAGGGCGACGGTCTGCACTCACCTCTGACAAACTGATGATGCATCTTTATTGAATTGCGAGAAGTCGGAGACGTTCAGTCTTGGCAGGTTTGCCTCGACAAGATCATTTCGTGCGAGGAGAGAGAGGAGGGAAAGGAGTTGTAATCCCTTTTGTAACAAAACACAAACTAACAGGGTTTTCTCAGTGCCCATTAGCGTTGCATAAAAACCTGTCAGGGCAGGTCTGGGCTCGTTAAAGGAGTGCGGGGATGGAGTTCCCTCCGACGAAGCTGCTCAATAATATCTTTATAGCCCAGGGCTGCATGTCCGCTGTGCTCAGGGGTGGCACCTGAAGCAGGGTTGGCACTGGCAGTGTCCTCCCAGCCCTGCTGGTGACACGGTGACACTCAGGGGGGGACTGGAGCACATTGGGGGTTCAGCTCCAAGCACCGGGCTGGGGGTCTTTGTGCTCCCACCCAAACCTTCCTGTGTCCTCAGTAAGCACATCAGCATCTTTCTCTCTCATTTCCAGGTGATCTCTGCAGTCTCCAGGCTCTCCTTCCACAGCATTGCTCAAACCAAAGGAATTAGGTAAGATCCTTTCAATATGGTGCTTTAAAATAACATCTCTGTCTCTCTCCCTCTCCACATTCCTTGCATTTAATCACACCAGACTCTTTAGAAGCTGCACGTAATGGGATTGAACAGACACCAAGGGTGGTTATGGGATGTAGGCAGGATCCCAACAGCTCCTTGGGAATAGTTTCAGATGAAATAAGTGAAAATCTGAGGAGTTGTGTGCGCTGTTCCTGCTGGGGAGGGCAGCAGGGTGAGTTGTGTTGTCTTCATTTGCAGGTTTTGCTCAGCTTCACGAGGGATCCCAGGAAAGGCAGCAGTGCCCAGGAGCTGTGGCATCACCCCAGTGTCCCCACTGTCCCCACTGTCCCCTGCAGGACAGCCCGGGGACCTTTCTGCCCTTAACAGCTGGGGAATATCCCCTTGGCTTTGCCTGACATCCCTGGTGAGGGGGGTCGGAGTGCCCTGGCTGTGCTGCCTGCTCCTCCTCTGCTGGCTGAGGGAGCGCTGGGGAGGGAATTAAAAGCAGCAGACAGCCCCTATTAAGCGGAGCTGTTATCCTGCTCTTTGTTCAGCTCCCTGCAAAATTGCTTTGCAATTGCTTTCCTTGTTAGAGAGCATTTGTATTATTAATCTGGGAACATCTCATTAGGACCGCGGCTGTAACGGGGATGAGTTTGCAGCCTAAATTACCTTTCCTTGGGATTTTTTAAGGGGGGAGCACATGTATTTTCACCCCCCAGCTACAGAAGACATTTGATTTTCTCCCCAGCGTGTGCCCCTGCTGCTGTTCCGGGTGGGGATTTGTGCTGCATCCCAAGGCAGGCACAGCCAGGATGGAGAGATTCAGCCTGGATGGGGTCCCTGCCCCACTCCCGGCCCCGCCACCCATCCCCAGCACCCCCTGCCGCCATTCCCGCTGTTGGAACATATTTTCCCTGCCTCGTCTGCGCTGAGATTGCTGGAGGGGAACAGCTTTTCACGTGTAAAACCAGCTCGGAGCCTTTCCCATCTGTTAAACACGGATCCCACAGATCCCAGCAGGGCTGGGGTGGGGGATGCAGGGGGTGAGGCTTTGAGGGAGGAAGATTTGCTGCGAGTTAAGGACTGTTTGTTGTGATGATAGCCCCGAGTCCTGGAGGAGCCGGCAGTGGTTTTTGTTTGGAGGGAACGTCCCAGCAGTTTGGAGGGATTCACACACTGCAGCGCCTGGGCGAGGGCTGGCTTTAAACCTTGGGGCATCACTGGGAGGGTTCCAGGGTGTCAAAGCCCTTCCCAAGGCTGGGAGGGAGATCCTGGATCCAGCTCAGAGGATGAAGGAGCTGCCATCCCCCTGGGAAGGCTTCGGCTGAGCCCCCGTTGGTGGTGTTGAGGGCTGGGATCCAGAGATCCCAGGAGGCTTTGCTATTCTTGTGGCTGTGTGGCTTTTCCTCGTTCATTTTACAACTGGCATTTACAGTTCCCACTAAAATCCTTTATCTTGGAAGCCTTTGGCACCACAATTACACAAAAATAGCGGAGAGCTTAGCGAGCCTTTGCTTCTAACCCTGTTTTCCTGTGTATTAACCCTGTTTCTCCTCCAGCTCTGCTGGAACAGAAAATGCTGTCACTCCTTTGGCTGGAAAATAGAAGGGACTAGAAATGAATTCTATAATTCCAGGAAAATACCCTCCTGGGAGTGTTCCCTGCCACCTCGCTGTGCCCTGCAGCCACAGAGCCCTGCCTTTGTCCATTGCTGCATCTTCTTCCCTTTAAATTAGGTGATTTCTTGCTGCACCATCACCGACCCCTCAGTGACAGAAACTAATCTCAAATGAATTAATCTGAATTAATCTGATCTTGTGGGAATCAGCAGCAGCTCTGGCTCCCTGAAGGGACTGCTGACATCAGCCACCACTGCCCCCTCAGCTCACTGGGGTCCATCCTCTTCCCTCTTCCCAGCGCTTCCATTGGAAGTGGGAAAAATTTTGTTGGCTTAGGCACAGTGCTTGAAACCATGGTAAATACAGTGAAATTCGGATGGGTTGTATGGCCTTCAGCCCCACAGCAGGAATGTGGCTCTGCTCCAATCCCTATTTTAGGGTCTGAGAATCAGGATCACGCAAATTAAGAGCGAAATAAATCCCAAAGCTTGATACTTGTCCTTAAATAAGTCTCATGGCGTGAAGGAAAAAAAAAAATCAATCTTGCGTGCTGTTCAGTGAAAAAAAAAATAAAATTCACTCTTTCTGTCTTAATAATTTCTGGCTACAGGAACCTTGGCAGAGGAGCCCTGTTTCCCAGAGTCCTGCAGATAGTTATCAGGACAGCTCCGTGGAGATGACAGAGTGTTTCTTCCAAGAAACAAGCAGCAAAACCAGGGCAAACCCCTCGATCCTGAATGCAGCATTTCATTTGCAATGTGCCTAATGTGCAGCAGCTGCAGCTACAGCCCTGCTGTGACCATCCCCTGCCTGCCTCGTCCCCATCCCGGGGCTGCTCCCACAAATCCTGCAGGAAGCAGGCCCTGTGCTGATGGGATGGGAATTTTTGCTGGGATTTTGATCCCTCAAGTTGTCCCAAAGGGTTGTACACAGGGGCAAAGAGCAGATCCAGGAGAGGGGATTTATTTAATTGTTATTGGTTCTCGTCTTTTTTGGAGGACTGTCAGCAGTTCCAGGGAGCAGTTCCACTGTGCTCCATGCCTGGCTGTCCCTGAACAAGGAGCCCTTTTTATTATCCAGCCAGGATTTTCCACTGCAGCCCTAATTCCATTCCCCCATTCCCACGCTGGCTGGCACTTCCCAGGCAGCCTGGAGGATCCTGCAGCAGCCTGAAGGATCCTGCAGCAGCCTGGGGGATCCTGCAGCAGCCTGGAGGATCCTGCAGCAGCCTGGTCTGTGCACAGGGATGTCGTGCAAAGCTTCCCCCTGTGCTTTGCAGCAAGACTTTTCATTCCCTTTCTGAGTTTTAATTCCCTTCCCGAGTTTTCATTCCAAGTTTTCTCGAGCAAACTCAGCTCTCTGGAGGACAAGACGACTTCTTGTTGCAGGTCCCTATAAACCAGGGTTATAATTATTTTCTTAAAGCTTTTTTTTTTCCCCTCTTTTCCCTTAAGACTTTCCTGCCACAGCCACGAGTGCTCCTTGCTGCCTGTGGCACATCCTGGCATCCTCTGGGCTCCCACCTCGAGCTCTGGGGGCTGAAAGTGAGCTCTGAGCAGAGGAGGGGGGTCACATGTTTATTCATCTCCCTGAGATCTGTGTTTTTCCTGGAAGCAGAGTTCTGCAAGCAAAGCAGGAGGTTCAGGAACGTTGGCTCGCGCTGCCTGCGTGCGTTTTTAATGTGTGCACAGCAAAACCCGGCTGAGAACGGGGTTTGCATCTTCAGGGGCCTTCATGGAGGCCCTAAATCTGAGTAAATCCTCCCTGTATGAACTGGACCTCTCGGTGACTGTCCTCAGAAGGCACCACAGTTAATCAAAGAGAGTTAAAAACATTTGAAGATGGGCAGGAAGGTGGATCCTGGTTGTCACAGGAGGTTTTCTCTTACAGCAACAGTGACAGTGCTTTGGCTGGGGCTTGCAGGGAAGGACACAGGGATGAGTTTTCCCCCCCTTGAGGCCAAGGCAGGATCCCTTTGGGTCAGCTGGAAGAAAAAGTGACCAGTGCAGGTCCAGTGGGAGTGGCTGCCAGAGCTGGGCTGCCTGTGGGCACTCTCTGGAATGGCCATCTCGGCCATCCTGTCTCTGTTTTTTGGGAACAGGTTGCCCAGAGAAGCTGTGGCTGCTCCATCCCTGGAAGTGTTCCAGGCCAGGCTGGATGGAGCTCTGAGCAACCTGGGATAGTGAAACTTGGATTAGGGACATTGGAACAAGACAATCCTTATGGTCCCTTCCAAACCTTTCCAGGATTGTGTGACTTTTTCCCATCTCCACAGTGCAGAGAGGGGACAGCAGAAAAGCTCAGCGCTGGGATTAGCTCAGGTCAGAGCCACTCCAGGCATGTTCAAGGCAGCCAAATGAGTTCCAGGATTCTGCCTGCAGTGAGGACTGATCCAGAGGGGAGCTCCCTGCAGCCCCTGCCTGCTCCAGGGCTCATCCCTGCTCCCCTTGGCCCGGGGAAAGCCTCAACTGAGGCTCCAAATGAGGATCGCAGCATCCTCAGCCCTGGAGGGTCTGTGCTTGCCAATAACATCAGGATGTGCGTGCGGGAGGAGGGGCGGGGAGGGAGAGGCCGAGCAGCATTCCTGGCAGGAGGTGCCCAGGGGGCACAGGGAGCCGGCCCTGCAGCCCCTGCCCTGCAAAACCTGCGTGTCTCTGACCCCAGTGCCTGTCACTGGCTGATCAGGAAATTCCTCGGTGATTCCAGTTCGGGGTTAAACCTGGAGTTTTGTCCAGGTTTCGTGACTTTAATACGTTTCCCCATCTGACTGAGCCCCACTGTGGTGTGGGGTGACCCTGTGAAAAGGGCTTTGTGATCCCACCAGCAAACCCCACTCCTTGCACAAGATGTGGTGGCACAAGCTGGAGCTGATCAGGGTGTTCCCCTCGCTGTCCCGAAGGAGGGAAGGGAGACAGGGGAAGATTTTTAGGGCATTTTTGAGGATTCTCCAGCGTGCTGGAGGCTTCGTGAAGATCAGATTGGGTCTCTGCTCCCCCTGCCCCCGGGGATGAGAGTCGGATCCAGCTAGGTGTGAAAACGGCAAGCAATTAAAGGCACTAACAATTAAGTCCTCAAGTGTCTCTGGTGAGGAGGTTGTCAGGGCTCTTCTCCTGCAGGTTGGTTTTACAAGGACTGTTTTATTCCCTGCCAGCGGCTCTCTGGAATTGCTCAGTGCCCATTATTCTTTTACTGCCGTTGTGTTTCCCTTGTACACACTTTAAGTGCTGCTATAAAATGGATGGAGAAGGGTGGGAGGATCCGTGTCTGGAAACAGGAGCAAGTTGCTGTGCTGAGCTCTCCTGGAACTGGGATCGGTTTTGGGACTGGTCACCAGCACAAACCCAGAGAAGCTCAGCACAAACCACACAAGCAGGAGGTCAGGTGGAGGTTGTTCCTTGTGACACCACCAAACCTTTAGGAGCCACCACAAAGCTCCTCCGTTGGTTGATAAGCAGAATCCTTGGCTGAAAAGCAGCTCCTTTCCCACTCCAAAAAAACCCCCCAAAACCCCACGAAAACAAAAAACAAAAACAAAAAAAACCCAACCAAAAAAACAACATTCTTAACACATTTATTTTGGCAAGTTTGTATCCTGACAGAGAGCCTGCAAAATATCCCTGCCGTGTTTTCCTGCAGGGCTGCTTTGCAGGCTGGGGGGATGCTGAGGTCACCCCGTGAGCATCTGCTCCCAAAGCAAAGGCAGCTTCTCTGGCCCCCTCCCCACCACCAGCTATGCACGGTGAACACACAGCTCTGCTGGAGCTCAGCTCTGCTGCCTGGGCTCAGCTGGGGCTTGCTGGGCTTTGGGGTCACTGCTGTGTCACTTTGGGGACACTGCTGGGCTTTGGGGTGACTGCCTTGTCACTTTGGGGACACTGCTGGGCTTTGGGCTCACTACCGTGCCACTCTGGGGACACTGTTGGGCTTTGGGGTGACTGCCTCGTCACTTTGGGGATGCTGTTTGGCTTTGGGGTCACCTGTCTTGTCACTTTGGGGACACTGCTGGGCTTTGGGCTCACCCGTTGTGTCCCTGCTCTTCGGCTTTGCCCACCTGGTGCTTCCCTCAGGCTCCTCCTGTGTCACTTCCCACCCTCTGGGGCCTTTCCAGCACCTCTGGTCGTCTTCCCAAAGTACAGCTCTTACCCCAAGGATGCTCCAAGGATGGAGAAGGGCTCCAGGTTCAGCTGGTCCAAAATACGGGACCTGGGAGGTTCCCAGCACCGGGGGGACAGGGACACTGCCATGAGCTGTGCCTGGAGGGGGGCACTGAATGCTCTGGGCCAGCTCTGGTCTCTCTGTGCCTCCCTGGGGAAGGGAATCCTGCTGGCCCTCGGAAGGGGCTGTTTGCAGCTGGTTTGTGCTGCACACTGGGGCCCCTCTGGGCTGGGATGTGCTGGCGGTGCTTTCCCTGCAGTGCTGGAATCAGGCAGGGAGGTGCATTTTGGTGATTATTTATTTACACTGGCACACGTTTCATGGGGCGGCAGCTGCTCAGGTGCAGCAGAGGAACTCGAGAGCGCTGAAAGGTCTCCTCGTGCTGCTTTGCTGGGAGTTTAAAATGGAGATTTCAGGATTTGTGTTTTCACCAGGGGTTTTCCAGAGTCAGGCAGGGGGTATTGTTGGATGGGACGCACCCCAGGTCTTTACTTGGGCAGTCATTCCCTAGTGGTTGGTTATGCTGTTACCCGACAGGGTTTGGGTCTTTTTTTTTCCCCCTTTCTTTTCAAGAAAGACATTTCTGGATTCCCGCTTTGATTTTATCCATCTGTTCTCTTCAACGTGGAGCCGAAGTGAGGAGAAAATCCTCCCTCTTGCTGGAGCAAGGCACTGCTGCACAAAGAGGGTTTTAAAAGCGCGATAACGTGTCGGAACATAAAATTATACGAGCTGTTATTTTCTTGTCTTCTCATCTCCAGAAAGGCTCAGCTCAGATTGGAGCTGAGGAGAAAGCAGGGCCTGCAGCTCACCCTTGGGCCCCCCTGCAAAATCATCAGCACCATCATCATCATCATCATCATTTTTTTGTGTTACTGGTGATGTAACTCGCCCTTTCCCCGCCGAATTCCCATCAGAATTAATCTTGTAAGAATTTCTGCGAGTTCCAGACCACAAATAAAAGGCAGCAAAACCGTCATTTTTCAGAGGACTTGTCTAAAATTTGGCGCCGCGCGAGGCGCTTCTTTCCAGAGATGAGTAACGTGACAGAAAAGTGTGATTTTAATTAAATTCAGCAGCTTTTGGTATGCTCTGATGTGTCTTGCTCTGCACGGGGAGAATTGATTCTATTCTGCTTTGTAGAAATGGATTTTTGGGGGGTGCATTAATAGTGTGGTTTTATCTCGCAGCACTTGACCGAGATCGTTGCCTGATGCTGCTCCCGTTTCCCAGGTGGAAATTTTGGGAACCAAATCTTGGAGGAGCTGCCTGGGTGGAGGGCAGGGCTGGAGAGGCAGCTCCAGGTCACCTCTTTGCAGCTCCCTGGGCAGCTCACAGCCACCTCTGGGGAAATTAATGCTGCTGTAATCTGCCTGATTCCGTGAAGCCAATGAGGGAAGCGTTTTCAGTGATGTGTAAAAGTCTTGGGGAAAAATACATGATTTTCTTTGAGTGCTCGGGGTGGTGGGCCCAGGGTTCCAGAACTGATGGCTGACAAGGGGGTACAGTCACAGGAATGGGGTGGTCCCCAGTGATTCGTGCTCCTGGAAAAAAAGAGGAGGAAAAAAGAAAAAGGGGAAGGTTGGAGCTGCCAAAATGATGTGCTGGGAACAACCAAAGTCTGAAATTTTGGGATTGAAGCAGCATTAAACCTCAGCAGTGGGACAGAAGGGCTTTTCTGGAAGCATGGGAGCTGTGGGGTTGAGAACCCCACTCCCAAACTCCCATGGAAACACAGCCTGAAGCCCAAAATGTTGGTGAAGTCAGTGTCCTGTGGGTTGTCTGTGCGTTGCCATGATCCTTCCTTCAAAACAGGGACGTCAGGGGGTCTGTGCACCCAGCCAGGGCAGCTGGGAGTCCTGCAGGGTGTCACTTCAGACTGTAGACTCCACACCACGGAAATATTTTCCTTCCAGGAGGATTCAGGCCATCCCAGCAGAGCTGCAGGAGCTCCTTTCCTCCCATTACCGAAGAAATCCCTCGCAGAAGGGACGGCAGATGGGAGCAGCTCAGGTTTCCCGGGTGTCACACACTCCACCTGCTTTTTAAAACACTCAACTGTTATCCCTGGACTTAGGAAAACAGGGGGAGATTATCCTGCTGGTGCTGGGAGGGTGGAATCCCCCTCCAGAAAGGGACTAAACCACCTCCTTTAGACTCCTGAGGGTGTTTGCACAAGTCAGGAAAACTTCCTTGCAGATCTGCCTGACAAACCGTCTCCACTGAGAGCAGCCCCAAAGCTCCTTGGGATGGAGTGCCCTGAGCGGGGCATTTCCTCCCTCTCTGCTTCTCATCAGGCTTGCTGGTTTTTGACCCCAAGAAATCAGAGTGGAGACTGGAAAAATGGTAAACAGACCACGCTGGGTCCTCCTTACTCTGTCCCACGTGGATTTGAGGCCAAGATGCTGCTGCACAAAATGATCAGACAGAAGCTGCCTCATCCTTGACCCTCTGCTCCCTGCAGAGGCCAAGAGTTGGCTTCAGTTGCTAGGACAAGGCAGGCCAGATGCTGAAACAGGCTCATAAATAAATAAACCTCCCTGTTTATTGCTGTTAGAATTGCAGCCTACCTGGCTCTTCCCGTTAAATAATTCAGAGGAAAGAGCAGCCAGGCAGCGCCGAGAGATTCCCTGTGCGGGGGTGGCTGCTCAGGATGTGGTGTGGGAGGGATCGTGGGGCAACCTGAGAGCAAGGGAGGGTTTTTTTTGGCATGAAGTGCCTGACGAAATATTAATTGATTGTCCCCGTGGGTGATGTGCTGTGGCTGTGGCTGTGGCTGGCTCTGCCTGTGCCCGGTTTGCAGGGAGCTCGGTGAAATCCCAGAAAGCGGCCGAAATGTTTTGGTGAGATCAAGGAGGTGCTTTGCATCACAAGTCGAGAAGCATCATGTGCTGTAAGTCCTGCCCTCCAGAGGAGCAGCTCACTCTAACCTCAACCTCCATAACAAATTGCTCGGTCTTTTCTTCCCTTTTCTTCCCTAAAACAAACACATCAGATCGATCCCACTTCCCTTCCCTCCTTTGATCTCTGGAGTGCCGTGGGGTTTGTTGTGTGTGAAGGAGCCTACTTTGGGAGCTTTGTTATCCCTGAAGAGCCTGTTCCAGCTCCGTCTGATGGCGCTGGGGCTTTGGCTTTTCCTCTGAGCAGGGTGGGGCTCACAACAACCCAGGCCCGGAGGATGGATGGCTCAGCAGGTGCTTTTTGCATGGTGGTGGAGTAAAAAAAAAAAAGGTGGTGCTTAGTTAAAGATATGAAATAAGAGACATTTTCAAATGAATTTTAATATCTGCAGACCTGTTGGGTTTCAGCAGACTCAGAATACTCATTACTGTTGGGCATTCCCAGCTATACTCTGCTCCTACATAAGAAGCTGCAACATGCCTGGGGGTCTTTGTGATAATTTCCCACGGAATTCAGAGCTTTTAGAGCTTTTGACTGGCAACATTTTTACTCATTTTACCAAAAAAACCCCACCAAACCCCACAGGAATTGATCCCAAACCAGATATTTGCTGTTGGGGAGCTCATGGCTGGGGAAGGTGCAGCACCTTCACCCACCTGGATGGAGATGCTGCTCCCTGTGTGGCTGGGCATCATCTGTGGGAAGGTTCTCAGTGAAAACCCTGTGCTTGTGAGAAATACTGGCTTAAAAGATCTCCCAGCTGGCTTTTTTTTTTTTTTTNNNNTTTTTTTTTTTTTTGTGCTGCCTCGACAGGGATCTCATGGGGTGTCTGTCCCCACCACATCGAATCCGTTTCTGCCGCCAGCTCGGGTGTGTTCAGTGACAAAAAAATAACCTAAATGGGTGTGGAAGGGAGCTTAAGTCAAAAGTAGGGAGATAATTCAAACAGTGGCTGTTGGTAGAGCTAAATTAAATTGTGCTATTGCGCTTAGAACTCCTGGGGAAGAGCAAGGGAGGAACAAAGGAAAAACCCAAGGCTTTGTCCAAGAAGCTGCCCTTCAGCTCCGGATTTTGGATGGTTCATTTAGTGATCCTCACCCCGGTGTCACTTCTCCCTCTAATTGCATTCTGTGAGTCCTTATTTAGCCATTAGCTGCCACTGCAGGGACACAGGTTATTAATTCCTCCCCTGGCCTGACTTTCACTCTGGGCCTTCACTGGCGGTCAAGGTGAAGCTGGGAGGGCCAGGGGAGCTGCATCCCCGTGAAACTCTGATTAGAAAATATTTTTTCTCCCTTTTCTGCCTCCTTGTCTTACATGGGGAGTCGTATCAATTACACCTCAAGCCCAGATTTATGGCTGGAGACGTGTCCATGTGATTTTAATATTCTTTATGGCTCTTTTTACTCCTTTCCCCCCCCCGGCGTGGCGAGCGCTGGGGAAGGAAACAGTCAGAGATTAAGAGCAGAAGATGGACGTAAAAAAAAGGAACTCATGCTTTGTGGTGGATTTCTTTTAATTGTTGTTAAGTGGTGTTTAAACAGAGTTCTGCCTTCTTGCCAGAGCTTTGCATCCTTTGCCTTTCTCCTTCCTGCGTTGCCACTTTGCACGTGGACGTGGTTGGGCACACCTTGGGTGCTCCTGGTGGTTGGACACACCTTGGGTGCTCCTGGTGGCAGCTGTGGCAGCTGGAATTGTCCTGCTCCATGGCTGGGGTCACCACAGCTCTTTCCCCTCCTGGACTGAGCCCCTGATCGGGGTTTTAATTGAACAGGCTGCAGGTCTCAGCGCTATTTCAGAATGCTTGGTCTGGAGCTGCTCACTGAAGGAAAGCTGAGGTGTAGCAGGGGACAGAAAGCAAATTAATGCCGGTGAAAGGATCCAAAAATAGCAAATTCGGGGGCTAACCAGGCCATGTGTTAAATCTTTTAGGAGAGACGATCTATCATGGGCAGGGAGGGCGGGAGGGAAGAGGAGGAAATCGCTCTTGAGGGCAGTTAGAGGTTCACATGTAGGAACCTCTCACTTCTAACTGGAGGAGCTTTGCTCCTCCCCAGCATCAATCAGTGTCCCATCGCTGTGGTTCACAGCCTGGACAGCCCCAGGATGCCCAGGAGGGCTGGGCAGAGCTGCCCTGCTGCCACCCCTCCGTGTCCCCGTGCTGGGGCTGGAGCAAGGCTGGCAGTGCCCGTGGGGATGCCCAGCACAGCTGTGGCCATGAGGTGCATCCAGCCCCAACAGAGCCACAGCCCAGCCTGGCCCTGGGCCAGAAATAATACGTGGGGTTTAATTAAAACAGTATTTTTTCATCTCCCTCTTACATTATTTGGTTATTGCTTCAGAATGAGCCAAGGAATTCTTGTATTCCCCCCACTCCCTGCCTCGCTCTTTTAATCTGCTTTCTCCCCTCCTTTCTTTCTGCCCTTTTGGTGTCCTTTCCCTCCTCTCCAGGGGTTTAACTTTTTTCAGCTGTCACCAAGTTGTTCAGATGAGGAAGCCTGGGGTTCATAAGGACTCATTCATTCCAGTGGGATTGATCCAGTGGGAAGCAGCTCAGAGTGCCCAGCCCTGCCTGGCCAGGCAGGGAAGGAGCTCACAGGTAGAAAAGCTCCATCACTGGAGGAGAAAAGTGTTTCTTCATCCCAACAAATCCAGGCTGGAATTAAGATTCCTGAGCTGTGCAGCACCAGCTCAGCAGGGAGGGCTCAGCCACAGGGGCTCTGAGGTGCTGTCAGACCATGCAGCTTCTCATTTTGGTGTTGTCCTGTGTGCTCAGCCACCTTCCCCACCTGAATTCTGCTGTCCTGTGTGCTCAGCCACGCTCACCACCTGGATTCTGCTGCCCTGTGTGCTCAGCCACCCTCCCCACCTGGATTCTTGCCCTGCCCTGCCAGCTCTGCCCTGGGGAAGCAGCAGACGCGGTGTTGTTCTGGAACCAAACTGGATTTGCAGTGAATATTTTGTGCTGCTCAGCAGGATGCTCAGGGCTGGGCTGAGTTCAGGGGCTCTGCTGTGAGGGGTGAGGCATCAGTGTAACTCTGTCATCCCTTTCCTTCCCAGGCCCTTCCCTTCGGAGGAGACCACGGAGAATGACGATGACGTGTACCGGAGCTTGGAGGAGCTGGCGGAGTGAGTGGCCTCACCTTCTCCTGGGAGGGGAAAAGTTGCCCCGGGTTTCCAGCAAAGGCAGATAAAGTCTGACAGCAGGGCTGGGAGAGCCAGGACGGCTGCTTTGATCCTTTGGCCAGGAGATTTTTGTGCTCTGACAAAAGTCCATCTTTTCCTCATGTAAAGCCCTGGGAGATGTCACTTTTAATCAGGTTGAGTTGATGAGTGGCTCGGTGGGGGGTGAAAGGGGCCAAGCCCAGGGGATCCCCCCCGTCCTCCTAAATCCCAAAACCCTGGGACATAACTCATCCTCTGAAGTGATCCAAGCCAGCTCTGGGAGTGAGGTACCCATTGTTAGCAGTTCTGATTCCCCCCATGGCATTTTTGGGGTGCTGGCACATGGAGCTGCATCCCCCAGGTGTGATTTTGGACTTCACCAGCTGGTGCTGGGGCAGTCAGAGAATAATTTGGGTTGAAAAAGACCTTAAAGACCATTTCATATCACCCTTTGCAACGGACAGGGACAATTCACCATCCCACGTTGCTCCAAGCCCCATCCAAGCTGGCCTTGGACACTTCCAGGGTTGTGACACTCATCCTGCTTGTCCTTGGTGGGACACGGGGTGATGTTGCTGCTGTCTCTGTCTGTGTTTATCTGTTTTTTTCTGCCTGTGCTGATGATGTAACAGGCTTTTAAAATCAACCTTGAGCTACAACACACACGGTTGAAGTGCAGGCGCTATTGGAATTCAATGGCAGCGTTCCCATCAAACCAGGGCTTTGCTTATGAAGTGCAGTCTGCTACATATGGAGGGATGGACTGCATGGGTGGATATGTGGCTTTGTGCAGTTAAATATTATTGTTCCACAACATAAATAATAAGACTCCTTAATCCAATGAGTTCCTTATGGCTTCAGTTATTACAGAAACAAATCATAAATTACCAGCGGAGGGAATGGAGTACCCTGGAATTCCCTGCTTGCTGTTGGCTCCCAGCAGCTGCAGTTTAATAAAATTTTAACTAAGAGAGGGATCCTTTCAAGAATAGCATTTCTTGTGCCCCCAAAAGTTCTCAAAATCCCTCTAATATTGGGGTTTAAAATTCCTGTTTCTCACACACAGATGTGCTTTTAATTGGAGAGAGGTTTGTGTGGGGACTCTCACAAATGTGCTGGTGGACATGGCAGTGCTGGCCTAGAAAGGGTGGGTTTGGGATGCTGCACTTGGATATTTGGTGCTGGAAGTGAGTTCCCAGCTTTAAGTCTGCTTAAAGAGGACAAGGTGTCCAGGTGGCACCTTCCCAAACTGTTCCTTGTCCCTTGGCCACAGGGGCTGTGATGCCCATCAGATAACTTGGAGGTTTATTTCAACTGATTTCCCTGTGCTGTCCCTCATCTCGAACTTTTAACTCTCACATTCTCTGCAAAATCCTCTCTTTTTTTACATCTTATTTAAGACTCATGGGGGAAAATACATGTTGAAACCAGCAGGGATCGCCCAAATTCCTTCATCCAGGCCTGCCCTCCCAGTGCACAGAAACGCGGCCTACGGAACGGTGTCAGAACCCACCCAGAGCTGTAAAAACCCCAAAAACTCCCCAGAGAACCCCTCAGCATGAGCGCTGCTGCTCCCGCTGCCTGCAGCACAGCAGCAACAGTGCCCTTTTCTCCCTTGGAGCAGGGAATTCTGACTGGAAAGGTGCCAGTCCCAGCGGTGTGGCCCAGCCCCGCTGCTGGGCCCTGGCAGCCTGTGGCACCCATGAGAAAGCTCTTTCTTAGCTCCTGCCCTCTCCAAACAAGCTCAACAAGGGCAGCATTCACTGCTGGGAATGATTCAGTCCATCCAGCGCCTCTGCCTTTCATATTGCTGATGATCCAGCAGCCTTGGGAAGATGTGGCTGCGGCCAAAAATGCCTTTTTTTTTTTCTCTTGGAGGCGAGGAAGTGATTTCCACAGCAGGCAGGGAAAGGACCCAGTGTGTGGAGGGAGCTGCTCCACGCTGCCTGTAAAACTAGCAGGGTTTTGTCACCTCAGGGTGCCACTCTGCTGTCCCCACAGACCTCAGAGGGACAAGGGTGGGTGAGGAGGAGCAACCCTGGTGGGCTCTGTGCCACCAATTCACCCTGGCAGAGAGGAACCCCCCAAAGGGAGCTCTCTTTGAGTGTTGTGCTGTTGGAGAAAGAGCTCAGGATCAATCCTGAGTTGTCTCTTGGTTGTCTTATTTTAGCTCCTTCTGTCCCCTCCTGCTCTTTTTTTTACTGTTCCTGGTGGTTCTGGCTCTTTCCTCAGTGTGGTTTGGACAGAGTTTTAGTGTGGTGGGTTTGTCGTGAGGGTTTGTCCTTGTAACAAGACATTTTGGGGGCTGGTAAATGAGGTTTTTTCGGAGAATGTTGGAATGTTTCAAGTGTAAGTACTTAAGCGGAGTAGTTTGGTGTCCCCAGGCTGAGAGTTTGGATTCCTCTGCTGCAGAGCCTTTAAAATACGAACATATTTGTGATGGAGGTGCTGATTTGGGCAGCAGAAGGAACCTTGTGGTCTCCATGATGCTCTGAAGGGTGAGAACCTTAATCCTGAACTCTCCCACCACGGAGAAGCTGTGGGACAAAAACCAGTGTCAGGGCTGGACAGGGGATGCAGGAACAAGCTGTGTGTGCAACCATGGGGTAGCCACGGGGTGCTGGTGTGTTTAAAGGATGTTCAAGCCTTGATAACCCCATTGTGCTTTCACCTTTGGGGCATTGCAGGGATTAATCCCAGCTCCAGACAGATTCCCCAGCCAGCAGATCAAGGCACGTAATTGCCTGGAAACAGCTATTTAGTTAAAAAAAAAAACAAAACCCAAATGATTGGTGATGGGAAGGGGAAGGGAAGCTAAAAGACTATCAGGGGAGCTGGGAAGTTCTCAAATTCCCTGTTTTCAGCCCTCTGGCCCCTCGGTTTGCTGAGCCCTGGGCCAGATGGCAGCTTGCAGCCAGCCCAGGCAGATGGCAAGGGCCGCTCGCATTGCAAGCGGTGCCTGATCAATGCTGTGAGGAGCAGTAAAGGGACAATTGGCCTCTGCTGCCTGATTTATTCCAGCCTGCCCCATGCCAGACCCTGGAGCAGCTGGTTTGGGGGCAGTTGGTGCATGAAATGAGCTGGTTTTTGCAGCAGCAGCATGTGGGTTCATGCTCTGCAGCCTGTGCCCCCGGAGCGGGGATGTTTCAGTGACCCTTGTCCCGAGGATGCTCCTGAGGATCCCCAGGGATGGGAGCTGCTGCTTCCCACATGGCTGTGGCTGCCGGGAGCTGATGTCAGGAGGCAATTATCCACCTTCCTGCCCTGCCAACTGCTTTTCCCTCCCCCTTTATGGCTCTTTCAGCTGCTCCAAGCCATCCTGGTACCTCAGAGTTATACTTAACATTTCACCTAAATTTTCCCCACTGCCACTTGAGCTCTCTCCAGTTATTTTGTCTCATTAAATTTATGAGAGCAATTAATCCCGGCCCCCTTTACAGCCCCAGAGCCTTCTTTATGATGAACCTTCTCCACTTCATGGCACTATCCCTCTGCAGTGGCACGATTAGGTTTAGATTACACAGGGCAGATTTTGGGTTATTTTTTTTTTGGCTGTTTGAAGGATTCAGAGTCAGGCAGAAGTTCTGTGAATGTGCAACATTTAATGAAACATTTAAACTTTTACCTTTATTTTCTCTTCTGAAGATATATTTTTTTAGGAGAGGAGTTGTAGCGTTGCATAAAGGACCAAAAAAGTGTTTTAGGCAAAGCAGGTCCCCCACCAAAGCCCACCCCTGGAGAGCTTTGTCTCACAGGTCAGTGTCAACGTCCCCTGCTCTTGTTTTGAGCTGCAGCTCACTGGGAATTTATCCCTAATGAATTCATTGGGATAATTGTGCGTTCCCAAACTTTCCATCCTGGAGGAAGGGGGAAGGAGATCCGCTAGGCCACAATTTCTCAAATGATTCCTCTTCTGGGCTCAGCATCTTGCTGAAGTCTCTCCTGCTTCTCTCACTACTGTCACCAGCATTGCCCCCCTCACAACTTCCAAAATATCGCTGTGATCAGCAGAACTTCTCAAATGCATTAAATAAAAAGTAACGAGCGCAGGAGCCAAGGTGAGATGATAAGTTAGCTGCCACTTTTCTCATTATTTCTGCTGTGTTGGACAAACCAGGCACAACAGCCCCTCAAATAAATGGCTCTGTGGTGCAGGGCACTTGAGCCAGAGTGCTTGTAAATGTGTCTGTCCTTCTGTGTCGCTCGTATTGATTTTTATAAATCCTGCCTGTGCCATTTCTGGGATCCTGTTGGTCACTGTAACGGTGTGAGGCTTTCCCTTTGGGATCAGAATGTCCCAGTTGGGATGGGGAATGTAAGACCCAAGCAGAATAAATGGGAAAATGTCCTGCTGCTATTTCCAGACGAGTGTCTCCATCCAAATCCAATCTGAGTAATTAAAACCCTGTGAGATCACGAGACCGACGGCTGCACATCTTGCACTCCCTCACCCTGAAACCCAAGCCTGCCAGATGTGCTGCAAATTTAGGGTTCTGCTGGTCCTCTCTGACAGAATGAGGGGGTTGGTTGGAGGAACCCCTGAATGAGGGGGTTGGTTGGAGGAACTGTGTATTTATAGCCGTGAGTGCAGAGTGAGAATGAGAAAGTGGGGATTACTGGGATGGACTGGAGCCTCACAGCTGCCTCAGAGACCCTGCAGATGCACTCCCAGCCTGGACCTCTGGTGGCTCTGAGGTCTTCTGACTCTCAAGCCTGGTCACAGGACTGGAAATTCGGGGTTGTCTCTTGGTTGTCTTATTTTAGCTCCTTCTGTCCCCTCCTGCTCTTTCTTTTGCTGTTCCTGGTGGTTCTGGCTCTTTCCTCAGTGTGGTTTGGACGGAGTTTTGGTGTGGTGGGTTTGTTGTGAGGGTTTGTCCTTGAATGCTTGAGGCTGGTACAAACTCATCAGCTTCCCACAGCAGCTTTTACGGCTCTGAAATGCATCAGAGCTTCCCCTCTTACCCCCAGTGTCATTGCAAAGGTGATGTGCAGGGTTCCTTCAGCGTGCTGGACCTGCTGCATGTCATTTATTGGGGTTTCATGGATTGTCTGTGCCCACAGCCCTTCCAGCCCCACCGTTGTGTGATTTTATGGACTTTCTCCTTCCCTTTCCCTCACTCCAAGGCAGCATCCTGGCACCAGCCCCTCTGTTCTGGGAGCTGCTCCTTGGCAGGGCTGCTGCCTGAGCGGGTGGGTGTCAGCGCAGAGCAGGCACTGCCAGTGAGGCAGAGCTCAGCCAAAAGCATTGTTTTTGCCTGAAATTGCCTTAGATATGAAAAGCTTTATTCATTATCAGCTTTTCTGGCTCGGCAAGATGCTGCCAGCCCAAAGCTGGTTACGTCCATCCTAATAACAGCAATTGCAAATGCTGGTGTTCGCTCTGAAGGGCGGCTGAAATCCCTTTCCTAACCCCAGAGCTGTCAATGAATCTCCTAATCCAAGCAGTAGATCACAGGCTCTGATACCCACGGGTAACTCGCAGACTCTGCTGCTTTTATTGAAGGAGTAAATTGCTTTTCTTTGTGAGGAACGAGGTGATCTGGCTTTCCTTGCTCAAGTTGTTCCGTCTGCCCGCGACACGCTCGGGGTGCTGGATTTATTGCCTGAATTCAGCGTGTCCTCAGGTCTCCACTGGCTAAAATCATCCCAATCCCTGCTTTAAGGACAAGGGAGGGTGTGTATTTTCAACAGCGTGGGGACAGGTGAGGCTCAAAATGTGCGAAGCAGAGATGTCAACGTCTGTAGGGCACGGCAGGAGCTTGGCTGCTCCTGGGCTGCTCCAGGAGAGGCTGATCCTCGTGGTTTACTGCTCTCCATAAAAACTGGCAGCCTCTGGTGTTTCTCAGAGATGCACTGAGAATGTGTTTTAATAAATAACAGACTGCTGGACGATGGTGGTGTTGTAATGCTGCCACGGCTGTCGGGTTTGAGGAGCTCTGGTGCATCCCCCCAAAGCTCAGGAGTGGAGGAGTCTTTCTAGGTGTCCCCAGGATGTGGGAATAGTTCCTATTTTTTTTTCCCAAACTCAGAAATTGGAGTAGGGCAACAGGAAAGGGTGGAGCAGTGAGGCTCAGCCCCTTCATTAGAGGAGGGGGAGCTGTGAGGTGCTGTCAGGACGTGGCCCCACGTGGTGGCTGCAGCGTTTGTGTCCAAGGGCTGTTGGCACTTCTGTGGACAAATCTGCTGGGATGTCCCCTGGCAGGCATTTCCTTCCTGGTGGCCCAGGTGGGGCCAGGCCTTGGGGCATCCATCCTTCTCCAGTCTCTGCCCATCACTGAGCAAAACCCATCTGGCACTTGGGAACTTGGCTTAGGGGTGATTGTGGTGGTGCTGGTTGAACCAGATGTTCTTGAAAGTCTCTCCCCACCCTGATGATTCTGTGAAAGCCCCTTCAGCATCACGTGGCTTTCTCCCAGTGTGTGCCCACCACGCTCCAGAGCTCCTGGCTTCTTGGGGAGGGAGAAAAGGAGACTTTGTCCAGGCTGGGAACAGCAGCACCAGGCTGGGGACGGGCAGCTCCAGGATCTGAGGCTTGGATGGGAGAGGAGCTCCAGGTGATGCTCAGGGACCCCTCAGGATGCCATCTTCTCCTCTGCCTCCAGCTTTGTCCTCTGACATCCAGATACTCTCAGAATATTAATTAAAATCACAAAGAGCTCAGCAAGGGGAGCCAGAACAGCAGAGGGAAACATCAGGCCCTCCTTCCACCCCCAGAGCCCAGGGAAGGGCAATGCCCAAACCCCAAGAGCAGCAGTAACCTGTGAAGGACATGACAGGGAAAATCTGGCTCAGCCTTTGCTATGAAGCTTTACTGTACCTGCTTGATGAAACTGATGTGTTTTATCATGTTTGCAATTCCCAAGCTCCCCATGGATGGGGATGTTCATCCCTCACTCCAAGCAGCCTCTGCTGCAGCAGCATCACCCCAGCCCTCTCCTGCTCGTGTCACACCCAGCTGGGCTCCTGCTGGTGACACAAACCCAACCACACGTTCCCAAGAACCCTCCAGCCAGGGAAAATGATGTATGGAGAGACAGCCAGCATCCCGAGAGGTGTGAGCAGGGAGATCCATCAGGAGCTGGGAGTGACTGGCTCTGGATGAGGAGCCCAGAATATAAATATTGGTGCAGATAATGACGGCGAAGGCGACGCCTGCGAGGGGGAAGATGGATCACCAGCTATTAGTGGGCATTATTGCAGCAGCTGCAATGCATCACCCGGGAAGAATGGGATGGATGCATCATGCCAGTGTATTTATTTAAAATCCCCAAACTTTTATTAAATAAATCTGTTGGTGTAAATAGAAAGGGCTGTGTTTAAGCAGGAGAAATAAAGCCCGCTTTCGCAGGCAGATGTGCTCTGCTGCTCCCTGATATATAACAGAGAGATGTTGAGTGTCACACTTGGAGCACAGCTTTACACCTAAATTTATTTGTGTGTAATTAATGCCCCGGGTTGAAAGACACAGCTCGTAAAATATGCGAGCGCTGTTTGATATTCCAGCATTTCACACTGTCCTGATCCTGTGGGATTGACTTCAGTGGGAGCCGTTAGCAGCCAGCACCTGTAGATCTAAGCACTGGAATTATTATTGTTAATTGCTGTTTAATATGGGCTGAATTTTCAAAAGTATTCCAAGGCTGAGGAGCCTCTGGGAGAGGTGTGAAGGCTCAGATGATAATTAATTACTGAACACCATCACCTTTAGCACAACCTGGGCACTACGGCTCTGGGATGCCTTTGAAGCCTGGGAGAGCAGGGGCAGCTCCAAAGTGACGGGGCTGGTCCTCAAAATGTGACATTTTGCTGCTTAATTTCTCTCTGCTGTAAATGTTGTTGTTGGCCTCTGCCCACCGAGCAGAGTGTGTGATGAGATTGCCTTGTGGGGGTCGGGAGAGCCTCCTACTCCTCCGGGAAATGCTGGGTTAAAAATCCCCCAGCTGCCCATCGGGGCAGGGATTGGGCTTTGGGGGGGGAGTTGGTGCATCACTCAGATCGCTGGATGTAGAGCATTTAAACCTGGATGGAGAGCATTTAAATCCAGATGGAATCCCCAGAGCTGGTCCAGGCCTTGCTGTGGGTCCTGCCCAGCCCCGGGGGTGTTGGTTCATCAGGACTGGGATGTTTCTCCTCCTGCTCAGAGACATTGGATGAGTGCTTACTATCTGCTCCCGCCTGAAGTGGATCTGGGCTCCTACAGCAGTTTGCATCCCTGCCTGGGGGAAGGTTTTTTTGGCACAAGGAAACCTTTCAGTGAAGAAAAGCAAAATCAGATAAAGAGTGAATGCAGAGCCTTAAGCAGACCAAAATCCAGCCCTTAAAGTGAATTCTCTGAGTGTGATATAAAGCCACCGATGCAAGAGCTGCTCCTGGTCCTGAAGAGGAGCTGAGGGGGAGATTGTGGGCACCTTTGGAGCAGGTGGAGCTGGAGCTGGTGGCTCTGGTGGCTCAGATGGCCCCGCTGGGCACTTGGCTGGCAGATCCATCTCAGCTGGGCCATTAGTGCCGAGCAAAAGCTCAGCAGGAGCGGAGCTGGCAGCCCGTGGTGCTGTGGGCACCGTGGGCACGCCTGGCACGGGGCACAGAGCAGTTCCTGGCTGTGATCCCTGCTTGTGTCGAGCAGCGTTCCGCCTTTTCCAGCCTCCAGCGAGCGGAAAGAAACGTGCAGCAGGCACTGATCCGGGAAAAAACACACAGCACGGGCTGAGCACATGAATTTTCACAGGATTTTCTTGTTGTGATCCTCCTCCCTCCTCGGTGCCTGATGAAGTGGCGGCGAACATCTCGTGGTTATTTATCCCTGACTCCTTCTCCTTCTCGTTGCAGCGAGCACGACCTGGGGGAGGACATCTACGACTGCGTCCCCTGCGAGGATGAGGGCGATGATATCTACGAGGATATCATCAGAGTGGAAGTTCAGCAGCCCATGGTAACACCTCAGCTGCCTTTTTCCAGCTACACCTCGGCGGGAGGAGGGGGAGGGAGGAGACTCCTGAAAGGAAATAACTCCGTGCCGCTGGCAGGTGATGCTGCAGGGAAGGGAATTGCTTTGAGTTGCTCCAAAAAACCAAGCGCTAAGAACCAGCACAGCTGGGATGGCACCAGCCCAGAGGGGTTTTCTGAGGAGTTTCCCAGCCCAGCCTGTCATCTGCAGAAGTTTGGGGAGGAGGAAGGGAAAGGGAGACCTAACAAGCCCTAAAAGATAAGCTAAAAATAGGACTTTGCTGTCACTCCAGCCTTCCCTGGAAGGCTCCGCCTGCTCCGTCAGCCAGAGGTGCCGCCGGTATTTTTAGGTCGGGGTGACAGATCTGTGTGTGTGTGAGGGATCCAGCAGCTGCCTGTGCCTGCTGCTCCTGCCTGGATGGCTCAGAGCAGGGAGGTGTTTACAGTGGAGCTTTCTGGGGCAGCAGGGAGCAGTGTGGCCTTGGGGACAAGTAGCCCGTCCCCGTTTGTCACCTCTCAAAAAAAAAAAGATTTTACTGAGGCATGGGCAGCATCATGGAGGGTTTGTGAGATCTCCAAGGGCTCTGCAGTAAATATCATGCTCCACAGATGAGCCAAGGAGGTGTTGGTGGCCCTTGCACCTCCCCAAAGGTGCCCTACATGTGTCCCCAGCACTGCTGCAGGGCTGGAAGGACTCACTTCTCCAGAGTGTGACCTTCCCAGTTTTCTCCCCACATCCAATATCTGCCACCCCCAGGCTTTGTTCAGACTCTAATTACTCTCCCCTAGTTGACACAGTACACACCTCCCTGGAACAAAGCAGGATCAATGGACAAGTTCAGGGATCAATTCAATCCCTGGAGGGGACGTGGCTGAGCCAGACACGAGGGGCTGGGGCCTGGGAATGCAGGGCTGCATCCATGGATGTGCTCTGATTTCTCCCTTCTCCCAGGGGACAAAGATAATAAAACCCTAATTCCATCCCTTCACACCTCACCTGCAGCTGGAGGAGCTCCCTGCACACCAAAACCCCTCTGGATCCAGGAGCTGAGCCCAAAATATTCCCACTGATCCTGCCCAAGTGCTTGGGTCTGAAGTCAGCACAGCTCGTTGGCCACCAGTGGGTTTTGCCACCAGCTGGAAAAGCCGCTTGGCCCAAGAGCTGCCCCAGGGGAAAGTTTTGGTAGGAATTTCTTTCATAAATGGGAAAAATGGGAGAAAGATCCAGCAGCCAGGTAATACAGGATTAAGGTCAGTGGAATTGGCAATTTTTCACTGTCCCCTCCACATCACTTCATGTTTTCTGCTGAGCAGTGTTGGAGTTGAGAGGCTGTGACCCCCTTCCCTTTTCCCTGAGCAAAAGAGTCTATTTTTAATATGTCTGCCAGAAAATTGAACTTTTTGGGTAACATTTCTTGGGCAACAGCGAGTGTGTGCTGCTAATGGCTTCTTGTATTTCTGCATGCTGCAGATTAGATACATGCAGGTAAGACGAATTGAATTAAAATCTGGGGTTTCATCCAGCTGAAAGGTCCCAGCTGCGAGCTCTGAGGGGGGGACAGAGGGGCTCTGTTCCTGTGCATGATCCACAAAACCCCAAATTCAGGTTCTGCCCTGCCAAGTGCAGCAGCTCCCAACAGCAGGTCCCAGCTTTACAGAGCAGAAGCGACTCCAGGAGTTTGGGCTCTGGGAGAGGCACATTTTGTCAGATTTGACCTAAAATAATGAGAATTGGCAACCCTGGCCAGGGATCTGTACAAGTCTAACGTATTATTTGTGACCCGCTTAGTATCTGTTGTGAGTGTCATCTTAAACAAGAAAAATAAAATCAAAAAAGGGAGAAATCAGCCTTTATCTCTTATTATTCTTCTTTAGCTGATAGTCTTGGGTGGTGTGACTGTAAAAAAATGCAAAAAAATACAGGGGTTTCCTTGTTGAAACATATTTAATACTATAGCCAAGGTTCCTCCTTATATTTTTTTGGATAAAAATAGTTCCCTTTAGCATAAACCAGCAGTGGCTCTCTCCTGATATTCCAAACTTGTGCTTTGTTGCTGTAACTGGAGGCTGAACTGGAGCCCCACCAGGTTGCTGGACCACCCTTAGGACCATCTGACCATGTGGGTTTTTTTTTTCCTTTCCCTAGAAAATGGGAATGACAGAAGATGACAAAAGGAATTGCTGTTTGCTAGAAATCCAAGAAACCGAGGCCAAATACTACAAAACGCTTGAAGATATAGAAAAGGTGAGAGCTGAGCCCTCTTTTCCACAGCATCCCCTTCCCCAGCAGCCCTGGATCCCGCAGGAATTCTGCTGGCTTGGCTCTTGCTCCCAGAGGAAAATGGGAGACGAGGGAGATCCACAAAACCCAGGCTGAAAAGCACAAAAATGCAGCCTGCAGGAGCCAAAAGCAGCATCTTTTTTTATAATATTTTTTCTGATTGCTGCAGATTAAAACCAGGCTGGAAACCCTCCTGCTGTGTCCCCCCTATCCTGGGGTGAGAATCTCCCACTCCTGGCTCAGCCAGGCCGGGCTTTGCTGATAAGAGCCGTGTTTGCTGATATCTCTTATCACTCTGATTGCCACGGAATAATTCCTTTATTCCGAGTGCCGGAGCTGTGCTGACTCGCCATTGAAGCTAATTGGATTAAAAGGAACGTTCTGCTGCCTAAATTGGCGGGGTTTTAATTGGTTTTGATGAATTATTGTGGCGCCTTTATTTTAAAAAAAAAACAAAGGAAAATGAACACCTCGGCGAGGCGGTGGATGGAGCCTGGAGGTGGCTCCTGCTCCGAGGAAAGCAGCAGGAAGGAAGAACGATAATGAAAATCAAGCTGCCATTTCTGATCGCCCTGATGCTTTTGTTTCCTCCCCTTTTGCCATCCTTCCCCTCTGCCTTTCCCCGAAGAAGCTGTGAGCAAAATTGGGAAAAATGGAAGAACCTTTCCCATTTTCCAGGAAAATATCCCAATATCTTTGTCATTTATGTCTCCAAGGAACCCTTGTCCCTCGGAAACAGCCACAGCTCTCTGGTTCAGTAGAAAGGAAGAGTTAAATTATTGCTTTCTTCTCAATCAAAGCTTCCTGGTCCTCAATTAAAGCTTCCTGCTCAATTCCAGCTCCTGGTGGTGATATGGGTGGAAGTTCCCCTCTTGGGTGCGTTTTATTTGGAGTTTTTTGGAGTCCCAAGTCAAGCAGATGTTGCCATTAATATGTATTTGTGCAGAAAGGCATTGCCCACGTAATCACATCATCGCTGCCTCCCCGAGGGCAAGATCCCAGGGAGATAAAGAGCTGGGAAGATGCTTCAGTGCAGCCCAGGACTGCAGCGAGGTGGAGGAGTGCATTTCACCCCCCCTGCCACAGGTTCAGCAGGGCAGGGGGCTGTGGGCACCCATGGGTGGGGGTCCTGCACCTTCCCACCCCTGGAAGTGCCGTGGGAGCTCAGGGGTGATGCATTCATGGGAATTCCTGCCTCCCACTTCTATCCTTGGTCATCCTCTGCAAGTGCTTAAACTCATTGAAACCTGCCCAGGTGAACTCAGCTGGTGAAGCAGAAAATACAAATCCCTTGCACAACCCCGTTCCCTCCTCTCCAGCGCCTCAATCCCTTTTCCATTTCCCTCTTGCAGAACTACATGAACCCTCTGAGGCTGGTGCTGACTCCCCAAGACATGGAAGCTATTTTTATCAATCTGGAGGTAAACATCGTGGGCATTGTGCCTTAAATCTTTGTTCTTTTCCCAGCAGCTCAGCCCTCTCCCTGCTTAGGAGGAGGTTTTCTCATTTCCTGGTAGATTTGTGCATTCACTTGGAGAGCTTCAGCCTTTCGTGTGCTGTGGAGCTTAAACTGGTTTAGGAGACATTCTTTAACACTCAATTTTAGAGGTGGGGAATATATAAACTAGGTAAGAAAACAGTTCTCTCTAGTGGATGTTTCAGGCCTGGGGCTCTGGATTTTAGCTGATTTAGATGATTTGGGCACAAGGTGATGAAGGGATTTATTTCTACTCTGGTTTGCACAGGGTCTAGGTCAAAACCTGCCATCTCCTCCACTCCTTCCATCCCATCTCCTCCTAAATCCCCATCCTGAGGGAAATCCTGAGGCATTTCTCAGATGGAATTACACCCCTGTCCTCCTGGCTACTCAGGGCTGCATCCCACTAGAACAATTTTCTTTACAAACACGTAAAAGATGGGAAAACCCCTGCCTGATGAAGGAGTGAATGTGCATTTCCTTAGGCTCTGTTTGCCCACCTGCTTTGAATGTGTTTAAAGCATTGACTGTCGCTTGGTTTTAGGACCTAATTAAAGTGCACTTCAGTTTCCTGAGAGCCATCGATGTCTCGATGATGTCTGGAGGAAGCAGCCTGGCAAAAGTGTTCCTGGAATTCAAAGAGAGGTAAAGGACTTCTGGCAGCTCCACTTTTAACAGATTTGGGTTAATATTTTCGGAGATTTAAACAGAGTTCTTGTTACTCTCTGCCTTCTCACTCTCTACTACTACCTGAAAGGAGGTTGGGATCTGTCTTTTCTCCCAGGTAACAATAGGACAAGAGCAAACAGCCTCAACCTCCACCAGGGGAGGTTTAGAATGGATATGAGTGAAAATTTCTTCACTGGAAGGGTTGTCAAGCACTGGAACAGGCTGTCCAGGGAAGTGGTGGGGTCCCAATCCCTGGAAACACCCAAAAATTGTGTGGTTGTGGTGCTTAGGGACACGGTTCAGTGGCAGTGCTGGGTTAGTGGTTGGACTCAGAGTGGATTTTCCACCTTAATAATCCTGTGATTCCAGAAATGCCTTTCCCAGCAGCCCAGGTTTGCAACCCCTCAGAGCAAAACGCTCTCAGGCAGCTGAAACATCACTCAGTGCTGAGTCTGTGTGGCTCAAAGAGAGGGGGGAGATGCTGAGGTACAAATCCCTGTAGGCCCCATTCACACAGGCCCAGGAGTGTCCAAAGACCTGAGAACTGAGTTAAAACCTCCTGAGAAGCTAAGATACATAAATCCACCCAGACATGAGCAGCCAAATCCAGCCACAACAGTCAGATCATCCAGAGCAGAGGCTGGGACATGTCCCCTGTCACCAGCCAGGCCCAGGCCTGTGGCTCCCTGGGATCCCTGTTCCTGCAAGCCCCTGGCTGCACCTGGATTTTCTCTCGAGCTCAGCATCCCGTAGGAGACTGAATGTCCCATGTGTTTGTGGGGACACATCTGAGGGGATGAAGATGGCTCGTGGTGAGCTGGAATGGAGTGAAGCCTCCCTGGCCTTCAGGGGGGTTTTGTGGTCTCCTGCAGGCCGCAGAGGGCTGTGATGTGGTGGGGTGGCTCCCGTGCAGGGAGACTGGGCCCTGCTGAGATCAAAATGATTCCTCACTCTCCAAGAATCTCGTGTTTGGCCAGAGCTCATCCTGCACCTTCTGCACGATGCATAAACGGGGAAGTTTCTTTCACAAACAGAATCAATCCTGGGGTTTGGCAGCTGCAGGCGGGAGCACCCCAGCACGCAGAGATCAGCTTGATAAAAGCCTTTAATATCCTTAATACTAATCAAAGGGTGATTCATTGTGGAACGGTGCCAGGCTGTTATTTCAGTGTGATTAAACCAGTGTCTAGACACAGAAAATGCCATTCAGAAGTCAATAACTCCAGAAATACCATCTGCATTAATAACACACCGTGAGGTCACATCTTCCATCATTCACGGGGCCTCTTGTTACAAAGGGCATTTTTTTTCCCCTGGGTTAAATTAAAAAATATATATATATTCCAAAGAAGAATGCAAATAATTTGAAAATACTCATAAAACCCAATTAGATGTTTTTGATCTCCTAATTCCTGGCTCAGCTCCCGTGCATGCCAGTGCCAGCCCTGGGGCAGAGCTGTGGGCACAGGGAGCAGGGAAGGGACACGGGAGGGGTTGTGGAGGTGACACTGCTGCCCAGGGAGATGCTGTGGCTGTGCAGGAGCACGAGGCTTGGTTTTGAGCCGTTAAATCAATGTTTTCTTCTGTTAACGTGCTGGTGGGAGCTGGCAGAATGCTTGGAGCTGGTGAGATCCATGCAGATGGGTGAACCAACTGACCCCCTTCCTAAGGGAGCTTGTAAACAACTTCCTGAAGGACCTGAAAGCCTTGGAAAGATGTCAGGAAAGGAGATGTGAGGTGGTGATGGTGGATCTGAAGCTCTCTTCAGTCCCTGAGGATTTGGGGGACATCAATGCTGTGGGAAACTGCTGCTCAAGAGGAGGTTTTGCCTTGGAGAAGTCCCTAAAACCAGATTGTTGGGAATGAAGAGTGATGGAAATAGGCAGAGTCCTTTCCTACATCAGGAAAGTCAGGAATGCCACGTTTTACAGCCAGGGAATTTCAGTGCAGGAGGAGGAGGAAGTGAACTCGCTGGGGAGACAGTGTTGCCCCAGCAAGAGAGGAACATGGGCCTCCAGAGTCCTCACTTGGTCCCTGAACAGGAGACCTTCCTCCATCAAATCTATCCATGACAAATCGCTCCTGCTTCCCTCCACATCCTTGGAGACATTCTGGCAAAATGATGCATTGCTCCTTGCCTTTGCAGGGGCCTTTTTCTTAAAGGAAATAGTTTGTAAATCTCTTTCTCTGCGAGCCAGAGGTTTGAATTTATGCTCCTGAAGCCTTTTTGAAGCTCTCCCCGTGCTGGCAAGGTAGATATTATTGTGCCTGTGCAGAAGTTGTCAGGGGGGGAAAAGGTAGAAGAATAATCTCTGCTGGCTGTGGCTCCATAAATCTCTTCATTCACTTCCCTGCAGGGTGTGAATGTCCCATGTTTATGGAGCAACGCTGGGTCAGTGGCTCCCAGGTCCTCTCCATCGAGAGATGAGGCCCCCAAATAATGGATGAGTTGCAGTTTGTGATGGAGGATGTGTCTTAGCAGCAGCAGGACAGTTAACGGCCGGGAAGGGGGAGAAAACCCAAACCTGTCAGGCAGGATTAATGAGGGAAGTGAGGGAAAAAGGGGGAATCCACCACGAAACTGCTCCTTTTTGTCAGTGTTTAAATTTATAGCCCAGGGTGTCCATACAGAGCTCCCCTGTGCTTCCAAAGGCTGTGACAACATTCTCTTCCCAATTACCCAAGCTCTTGATCTCAAGGTCCCTGTGGCTCTTTCAAGAAGGGATGATTCTAAAATGTGACACAGACTCATTGTGGAATCACTGAGTGGTTTGGGTTGCAAGGGACCTTAAAATTCATCTCCTTTCAGCTCCTGCCATGGGCAGGGACACCTTCCACTATCCCAGGTTGCTCCAAGCCCCATCCAACCTGGCCTTGGACACTTCCAGGGTCAGCCACAAATTCTCTGGGCAATTTCTGACAGTTCCTCACCACCTTCACAAGGAAGAATTTCATCCCACTCTCTCATCTAACCCTCCAAAAACAGGCTCCTCTGCTCTGGCCACCCAGCCCCTTCTGCTCATCATGAGCTGAGTCACCTCCATGGGCTCTGGAAACTTCTAAATGTTCAACTGTTGAAAATTTAGATGTCAAAAAGCCACGCAATAAACGAGTGTTTATCCTTTGCTAAGCAGTTAAATGGGGGAATTGCTGTTTGCCTCGTCCTTTCCCTGTACACACATCCATATATCTTTTATAACAGCTTATAACTGTTTCAGTGACAAGATTTCCAGTTAAATCTGTGGTTTTCCCCTCTCCAGGCTGCTGATTTATGGCAAGTACTGCAGCCACATGGAATATGCCCAGAACACCCTGAACCACCTCCTTGCCAACAGGGAGGACGTCCGGCAGAAGGTGGAGGTGAGCAGGCAGGGGGCTGAGTGCTGCCCCCCACCCCCTTGGCACAGGTTTGGGAAGGGCTTGCTGCAGCTCAGAGTGGTGCCTGGGGAATGTTTGGTTTACCAGGAGAGAAGAAAGGTGTTGAGAGTGTGTCTGTGCTGTCACAGAGGAAGCAAAGCTGGGGGTTATCCTCTCCTGGTCCCTCATTTTTCCCTTATCTCCTCACCAGACCTGTCCTTCCTCCCCAGGTTTATCCAAGTTAAAACAAACCAGTGACTGTAGTTGAGTGGGACTGGCTGGGACAAGTTCTCTGAGTTGTGCAGGCCCTGAGCATCCCCAAACCAGGAGCCACGTGGTTTTCCAAAGCCACCGGCAGCATGGGGGACATCGGAGGCAAACCCAAATCCCCAGGAATTCCTGCCCTGGCCTCCTTAGCGTGAATAGGGGCTGATGCAGATATTAAGGGAATCAAAGGAGCCCCAGAAGGGATTCATTGTTTGAGCTGCTGTTTTTACCCGGCTCTAATTCCTGCTTTGCTCTTGATGCTAATTGGAATTTGCCGGGCTGTCTGTACACGTTACCTCGCCCTCCACAAACGTGCCTTGATTCCCTGTGTAAACCCAGCTCAGGGATAAAACTGCATTTAGGGATTGTTTAAAATGGCCTCTCTGGGTCTCACATCAAGGCTGGAGCATCTGTGCTTTCCCTGTCTCTCCCTCCCTGGTGGCAGCTCCGTCAGGTCACACAGGGGGGCTCAGCCAGCAGAGTCACATCACTGGCACGGGTCTGGGCAAAGGTAACGGTGACAAAACTTCCTGCCACCACAATTAGCTCATCTTAATGACTTAATGCTCATCAGGCACTCCAGAGCCACAGGCTGCATGCTCAGTGCCAGCCCCTCACAAGTCAGCTAAATTAGCTTGGCCCAGGAGGAGGAAAATGAGTTTCATTTGACATTTCCCCAGCTCTGAGGGCATTCATGCCCTGCCCTAACGAACAGCATCTCATTAGGCTGGAGTAGCTCATTTGCATGGCAATGGCTGTAATTTAGGGTCCAGCCCCTGGCATTAATTCCTTGATAAACCCTGTGGTGGGAGCCCAGCCCTGGCTGGGTGGCTGCAAGGACCACAGGTCCGTGGGCATCAGAACTGAGTTTACAGAAGCCCAACAAACATTCCCAAGACTTTAGAGACTTCTTTTAGGTGGGAAGCTGCTGTTTTCTCACTGCTGATTTATTCATCTCCTTCCTAGGAATGCACACTAAAGGTCCAGGATGGGAAATTCAAATTACAAGATCTGCTGGTGGTTCCAATGCAAAGAGTTTTGAAGTATCATCTCCTGTTAAAAGTAAGTTTTTCAGCACTGGCACTTCTGTCTCTGCTGTAGCATCTTTCACCTCTGTCAGTGGAGGGTGAATCATTGCCAAATGCAGAGCAAGGGCTGGGATTTTTATTCCCCTTCAAATAAAATAATTACTAGAGCTACTTAACACAACATAACATTCGTGCTGTCTCCTAAAGTACGGTGACCTGGGGTAATTCTGCACTTGCTAGCCACGAGAGGCACTTAATGAATATAAAATAAGCTTGCATATAATCTGATTATGTGTGAAATTCCTCCTGTCAACTCTGTGTAACTGATCTCTCAAACACCAGCCCTTGGTGTGTTCCCTGTCCTGCAGCCACAGCTGCCTGCCTGGGCATTCCTGGCATCCCTGCCACCTTCCTGGCATCCCTGCCACCTCCCTGGCATCCCTGTCACCACCCTGCCAACACTCAGACAGACCCTGTCTGGTGCAAGCAGGGTCTGGGCATCTCTCCTAGCACATCCAAACTCTTTATTTTTATTAATTTCTACTTTTTAGGAGCTGCTGAGCCATTCCTCAGACCGGCCAGAGAAGCAGCAGCTGAAGGAGGCTCTGGAGGCCATGCAGGTACAGGAGGGTGGGAGTGGGGAGGGAGCTGTGCTGGGTTTGAGGTGCAGCAGAGCTCAGCATCCCTCTGCTCTGTGAAACAAAAAAATCTGGATGGAAAAAGCCCTCCAGGAACAGCTGGAGGGACGACAAGGTCTGCTCCTTTTGGCCACCTCTGTGTGTTTTGGTTGCTGTTTGGAGTGGTGGCCTCACAGCAGGTCCCTGGGCACAGTGTGGGGAGCTGGGGTTTGCTCAGGAGTCAGGACTTTCCCCTCAGTGCTGTTGTGTGTGCGGAGCCTGTGCCAGATCCGGCTTTTGTTTTTGCTGGGAGGGATTTGGAGGAGTCCCAGAGGCATCAGCAAGTCAGGGAGTACAGCAGAGACGGGAGCCTGTGTGGAGCATTCCCTGTGTGCTGTTCGCCAGGTGCTGAGTGGGAATCCTTTAATCCACATTTACTTTATTTTATTTCGTTAAAGGGAAGACGTGTTGTCAACAATTCATGATTTCCTTTAATCCACATTTACTTTATTTTATTTTTTTAAAGGGAAGACGTGTTGTCAACAATTCATGATTTTGACATCAACAGTTTGCTTGGCTTCAAGTCTTTTTTTTCTTCAGCATTTAGCTGGAGCCCCCAAAATCTCAGGAAAACCATCAGCAACAACAGCAAAAAATCAAACTGTAGAATCATCCAAATGTTTTCTGACTGGGATATGTGTCCCCACGCACACATTCACAGCACATCCATTGTCAGCACAAGCTGAGGATGCTCATTAACTCCAGGTTTTTCCTCTGGGGAGCACCTCAGGATTCCTCCCTGTGCTCGCGGTCACTTTGTTTTCCACCTCGGAGCTGCAGCTTTTGTAACACCGCTGCATTTCCTCCCACTTACATAAGCTGGGTGACCTTTCCAGCCGTTATCCCTGCCAGCCCAGGGATCCAGAGCTGGTGTGTGGCTCTCTGCAGAGCTGAGGTTGTTTGGAGGACGTTCCCAGCCCGCTGCCGTGGCCTCAGATGAACGCTGGACCTGGTGACAGCAGCTAAACCCCGCTCATGGCCCCATCACCCAGCACCGCTGCTGAAAAATAAATGTATATTTGCTCTGGCTCTGCTGCAGACTCAGCATTTACATTGATAACCATCAAGGAGGTTTCTCTCTTCTCCTCCCCCATCACCAGGAGAGTGTGGGAGCAGTTCCGACCACGCTGGGCTCGGGGGGCTTTGGGAGCCACTCAGAATGGTTTTAATTGATCTGTAAACCAAGGCTTGACTTGCAAGTGATGTCTTTCATCACAAGTCCAGCCTTGCTGTCTGCTGTGCTGGCAGGCAGCAGATATTGCTGCTGTCTGGGGCGAGAGCTGTGCAGGGGGGTGGATGGACTGACATTCCCAAGGGGACTCTGCTCCCTTTTATTTTGCTTGAATAGTTGGTTTTTGCAAGGCAAGGGCAGGATTTGCACCAAAAAACCCCATCATTTGCACCAAAAAAACCCCCATCATTTGTGGTGGAGTTGTTTTGGTGCAGGTACCAACCCTCTGCCTGAGAATGCAGAACTGAGTTGCCAGTGGTGGTGAGGGAAGGGCAGCTCCCAGTGAAATTCCACAGCCAACCTTTGCACTGTTGTTTTGAGTCCTGGTTGATCCGGGGATTGTGTTTCCCTGGGATTGTGTCTCCCTGCTCCAGAAGGCTTTTGGCTGTGTCGTTTCTCATCAGCATCCCTGCCATCCCCGGCTGGGTGATGTTACAAGTATTGTCACGTAGATCTGTGATCGTGGGCTGTGATTAACCCTTCTCGTGTTGGGGAGCTCAGCCAGGTCTGACCCGGAGGGAATGTCTTAAAAAAAATCTCCCGTTCAGATTTAATCCAAGTTGACAAGAGCTGTTGTTGAGGTTAAGGAGGGAGCAGATAAGAAGCAAACAGGCACAGCAAATCCTCTCTGAAAGGTGCAAGAAGTTGTTCCAGGGGAAAGGGTTGGTTCTTTCTCTTTGGTGGATGAAAATTTAGGGTTTGGGATGGCTGTGCTGCACTGGATTCCTGCTTTGCCGTGGATTCGTGCATTGCCATCTTCTGGGAAATGGAAAACACTGCAGCGCCTGCCTGGCTCAGCACTGGGAGCACCCACAGCCTCGCCTGTCCCAGGCTGCAGTGGAGTCCTGCTCAGATTCCCGAGGGATTCAGGGAGCCAGGCTCATGTTTGTTCTCCTGGGTAAGATACTGGTGAAGTAAAAATCACTGTTCACCTTTTTTTTTTAAGGACTTGGCCATGTACATCAATGAAGTCAAGAGGGACAAAGAGACTTTGAAGAAAATAAGTGAATTTCAGAGCTCTATAGAAAACCTGGTAAGTTGGAAAAGCCTCTTGAACCCAGTTTAATTTGATTATTATTAACATATTTGGGTTTTTGGGTAATTACTACTTATTCTGATGTGCTGAAAGATCCCCATGTGTTCACTCTTTCATGTTTTGCTGATGGTCCAGAGGTGGATGCTCCATCACAAAACTGCTTTGGCAGCGATGGAGGGTGGATTCTCTTGTTGGTGTTGCCCTAAAAATATTTCTTCAGCTTTTTCTCACATTATTAGTGTAGGGAGGACACAAAAGTTCTCCAAGCTGGTTTCTGGCTTCTATTTAAAAAGAGGGTTTATTTTGCTTTCAAGAAGACAGAGGTGAGCTGAAAGGGGAGGAGAAGGGCTCATGTAAAAAGGCACCAAATCCCCAAAATTTTCGACCAGGTATTTTAAAGGAGAATTCATCCTCCAGACTCCAGAGGTGTCAAACACTCTGCCCCATTGCTGTGCCTCAGCAGAGGTGGAGGGGTGCTGGCTTTGGGAGCTTTAAGCCTCGACTTGATTTGGAAACAACAAACTTTTAATCAATGGTTATTTAACAGAGACAAAATCCTTAATTATTGTGGAAGCCTCTGAAAAAATTGGAGGTGGGGAGGGGTTTGCAAAAGTGCTTTGACTGCTGAGCCTTGCCCTGGGGTGCCAGTGCTGGAGCTCCAGGGGTTTGCTGGGCTCCTGGACCTGTGTTTGTGCCCAGGCTCCTCCCGGAGCATCCTCCCTCCCCTTGGTGAGGGTGGTGCTGCTCCCAGGAGCTTTGGCAGCCTCAGGCCGGGCTGGGAGGGTGCAATCCAGACAGCTTTGGGTTCCCACCTGCCCAAAGCATCGTTCCAGGCCGTGGGTCTGAGCCCTGCTTTGCTCCCTGCAGCAAGTGAAGCTGGAGGAGTTTGGGAGGCCCAAGATCGACGGGGAGCTGAAGGTGCGCTCCATAGTGAACCACACCAAGCAGGACAGGTGAGTGCCGGCACAACGGCCCCAAACTCAACTCTCACCATCCCCCTTGAGCTCATTTATCTAATTCCTGCCTGGAATTTCACTGACATAACCCGGCATCAGTGTGAAATCACAGCAGGGAACAAGCATTAAAACATTTCCGGCTGGGGAGCTCCTCGGAGCTTTCCAAATCCTTCCCCTTGGATTTTTGTTAATGATGTGTTTGACTCGGGTTGCTTGTTTGTTTGCTTGCTTTTGGGCAGGTATTTATTTTTATTTGATAAAGTGGTGATCGTCTGCAAGAGGAAAGGATACAATTATGAACTGAAGGAAATCATTGAGCTGCTCTTCCACAAGATGACTGATGACCCCATGAATAACAAGGACATTAAGAAGGTAGGTGGACCAAGGATTAGCTCTGGAGAGCATTTTGGAGCTGTTTCAGGGTAGTATGTTCCCATTAGCCTTTTAAAATAGGGAAAAAAAAAAAGCTGGAAAATAAAGGCTCAGCTTTCAGGGCAGCCTTAAAGAGCGTTGGGAAATGTTTATTAATGTGAGGCTGGGCTGGATCCTTGACCTGTGTCCTGGCAGAACAGCCCTGAGGGGGCTGGGATGGTTGGAGTTAGGAGAGAGGAAGCTGCTCCCTGCTTTCTGGCCCCGTGTCAGGGAGCAAACATCAGATGGGCAGGAGAGGAGGGCAGGGAGGGAGGGAGGGAAGGTCCAGGATGTTCTTTCTCCCACAAGCTGCGGGGTGGAGGAGCCTGGAAAGGCAGCTTTGCACACCAAGCCACCAAAAGCAGCAGTGGGAGCACTGAAGGAACATGATTTTCCTGTGGTTTGATGCTCACTCTGCAGCCACGGGGGAAAAACCTCCCAGCTCTGAGCCCCTTTAGCTTAATCCACTCCCGTGCCATGGGAAGAGCTGTGGTGCAGATGGGAGGAGGGACACTGGGGTGTAAGAACAGCCAATTCTGCCACTTGGCTGCTGAGGGAAACGCTGCTGGCTTCGTGTTTTAATGAAATCTATTTCCACTTTGCTCTCCTATGCTTTCTAGTCCCACGGAAAAATGGTAAGCAGAGCAACCCCCCTTGGCTGTCGTGTGTGTGTGTGTGTGCAGTGTGCTGGTGAGACAGGCCGAGCATATGTGCAGTGGGCAGGTCAGATGTTCCTCCTGGGCTGTCACTTGCTGTCAGCCACGGACAGAATGGCTGGGGAGGATCCAGTGGAGCAGAAGAATCTGGGTTCTCTCAGCTGCCACCGTGAAATCCTGGTTGGTCCAAGCTCACCGTGCCCAGGCATCGTTAGCTGGGAATTGTCAGAGAAACAGGGAGCTCTCCTTCCTCCTCCCCTGCTGCTCCCTGGCCATGGCTCAGCACAGGGGGCAGGGACAGGCACTCAGAGCAGTGGCTGAGGAGTGTGAGTGGAGCTGTGGTGTGCTCTGCCGTGAGCTCAGCTCTCTTTTTCTCTTGCAGTGGTCATACGGCTTCTACCTGATCCACCTCCAGGGGAAACAGGGCTTCCAGTTCTTCTGCAAGACAGAGGAGATGAAGAGGAAGTGGATTGAGCAGTTTGAAATGGCCATGTGAGCATGAGTGGCTGCTCTAGCCCCGGGTGCAGTTGGCAGGTGTGGGGGAGAAGTGTTTCGGGCCATCAGGTCACTGCAGAGCAGCTCTGAGAGCAAAACCTCGGATGGGGAAGCTCATGTGGGCTGGCTGGATGAGTCCCTGTGCAAAGGGAGCTGGGAACTGTTCTCTGAGCATCCCCACCAAAGCATCTCCGAAACTGGATTTGATCTCTGAAATTGAGATGGGATATTTGGAAAGAATTCTTCCCTGTGAGGGTGGGGAAGCCCTGGCACAAGTTTTCCAGAGAAGCTGTGGCTGCTCCATCCCTGGAATTGTCCAAGGCCAGGTTGGACAAGGCTTGGAGCAGCTTGGGACAGTGGGAGGTGTCCCTGCCCATGGCAGGGGGTGGGATGATTTTAAATGTCCCTTCCAAGCCAAACCTTTCTGTGATTCTCTGCCCTCACCCTGGTGCTGGGCCATGGGGAAGCCCGAGGCTGGAGCAGGAGGAGGATGAGGAGGGAGGGTGGTGCTGCAGGACCTGCTCCTCAGCAGAGCAGGGCTCAGGCTGGTGATTGACTCAGGCCAAACCCATGACTCCTGGCCCAGGGGAAGGGAATGGGCAAAATCCTCTCTCCACAACCGAGCCCTGATCTCCTTCCACACTGGATTTTGTGTGGTGTCTGAGCTCAGACTGAAATGCCAGCAGCCCCTGGGGACAGGCTGATAACCCCCAGCTCCTTTCCCTCAGGTCCAACATAAAGCCAGAGAAAGCCAATGCAAATCACCACAGCTTCCAGATGTACACATTTGAAAAGACAACCAACTGCAAAGCCTGCAGGATGTTCCTGAGGTGAGCAGCAACCTTCCCTCTCTTCTGCAGTAAAACACGGACAGAAAACCCTCAAAGTTGAGGTTGGATTAGGATTTTCTGACTTTTTTTTTCTTTCTCTTGGTACAGAGGAACCTTCTACCAGGGCTATCTTTGTCCCAAATGTGGAGCAGGTGCTCACAAGGAGTGCTTGGAGATTATTCCTCCCTGCAAGATGGGTGAGTTATTTCACGAGCACGTGAATGATCTGAGAAATTCACTCTATAAAGCACTGATGTTTGTTGATACATTAAAAAAAAAATACAAGTATGCTCCCACCCACCTGCCAGGGCTGCAATTGGTGTTTTCTGGTGGTTTAAAATACAAACAAAGCAGCCAAAATTCTCCAAAACGAAGAGCTGAGAGATGGCAGAGAATCACAGCAGCTCTGGGCAGGGGCTGGGATGCTCCAGCTCTTGGTGGTGGGCATTTAAGAGAGATGATCAATCCTTCATCATTTCATAATGAAAACAGGAGGGTTTGCAGCAGGGAGAACATTCCTGAGGAGGAGGGAACTCGTACCTGCACCCCAAATGTCCCAAAGTGCAGCAAGAATTTGTGTCCTTGGTCTAAACTGGGTAAAGCTGGGACTCTCCCATGCTGACCCAGGGCAGAACCCTGGAGATGCTCCAGGGGCTGTCACGGGGTGGCTTTGGAGAGGTTTTGGGTGGGGAGGGGAGGGAGGAAGAAAGAAAATTGCAGAACTTTGTGGCAGTGAGGAAATGCCCCTGCCTGGCTGCAGTCACACCCCCGGTCTGGCCCTGCCGGAGCAGAGAAGTGACTCAAGTGACCTCAGCTCTGCTTTGGGGAGTTCACATCAAGTTCACACCCTGATGGTGGTTTGTTGGTACTCAGAGCACCGAGAGGAACAGAAAATGGGCTTTGCTGCCTGTTAAATTAACCCCTTGTCCCACCATTTCTCTTGCAGGTTCTTCAGCAGAGCAGGTACGTGGTTTGGTCCTTTTCCTCACCCCTCTGTGTCCTTGTCCAGCCCATGGGAAGGGGCAGCCCTGACCTCAGAGGGGTCCCAGGGGTCTTAGTGGGACAGGGCTGGGGACCAGTGGCCTCCTCTCCAGCCTGAAACTGGCCCAGTTCAAGCAGCACCAGAACCCCCAGGAGGTGCCAGCACCCGGCTGGGCTGAGCACCACGGGCTGGGGGGGTACCAGGGAGATTTAGGGAGAGGTTTTCTCACCCCTGTGGCCTCAGGTGGGTGCTGGTAGGGAGAACTGGGGCTGACGTGTCCTCACTGAGCCTTTTTCCTCTTTTCTTTGCAGGATTCACTGGGTGCAGGACCTGGTAAGGGCATTGCTGTGTGACAGGAGGGCAGGGACAGGTTGTGGCTGCAGGAATCCCCAACACCGAGTGTGTGGGAGGGGGAGGATCCTTCCAAAACCAGGAAAGAGCTTCAGTACCTGCAGAAGGGTCCTGTGCACCCTCCTGGCCAGCGATGGGGCACTGGGGACTCTGCTGTCCCTGCTGCCACATCATTTTTTTGGGTTCTCTCGTGCCCCTGGCCAGCCCTGCTGGGCCAGTAAAGCTTCTTCCCATCCCAGCAGTGAACAAGGAGGGCCTGGCACAACATCCTTGTGCCAAATCAGCCTTCAGGCATGTTCTGGCAGGAGATTTGTTGCTGATGGGAGCATCTTCCTGCTGGCATGTCCAGCGTGCTCAGGGCCTCTGATGAGGGTCAGTCACAAAGGTTGCTGCAATAACTTTTATCTTCCTGTGTTTAAAACTTGCCTGGACAGAGCTCTGGGCCTGCCCTGCCCCTGCTCTGGCTCAAAGGAGAAGAACAATTTGTTTTCGTGCTGTTTCTGATGGAAGGAAGGCCAAGCCTGGCAAAAAAGAAACCTGAATCAAGTTTGTGGTTAAAAAAAAACCACAACAAACCAACAAAACAAGCACAGAGTGCTCTTGCTGAGAGGGGAGAGGCAGAGGTGGGGAGGCATTTTGAGGATAAACACTGTGGGTTTGGTGCAGTGGGGGAAGTTTATTTAATGTGCAGTTGTTGGCGAGACAAGTGGACTTTGACCGGGAGCTCCAGGGGTGTTTGAGTCCCGGGTCCAGCTGATGTTCAGGATTAGCTGAGTGCTCACTGGTCCCTTTTGTGGTGTCACTGCCGAGCCTGGCAGGGCTTGGTGCTGGCCAGGCACTGCCTGGCAAGAGCTGCTCTGCCTCGGTGAGGCCCAAATCCAGGTTCAGGGCTGGGAGCTGCAGCTTCAGCTTGGCTGGGCCCTTCCCGGGTTTATTTTTGCTCAGGGGAACTCAGTCACGCATGTAACTGCAGGAGCCAAGAACATTCACTGTGGACACCATTCCTTTCTGCTTTCATGTTTCCTGCCCCTAAATCCTGCCTGCTGTGCTGTATCAGGGGATAAGGAGTGACAGCCTTCGGGAGGGGTGGGTTTGTTTGGGTTTTTTTTCCAGTTGTGAAACTGTTTTGCTTCTCTGCCAGGTCCTAAAATGGTGGCGGTTCAGAACTACCATGGAAACCCAGCCCCTCCTGGGAAGCCAGTGCTGACCTTCCAAATTGGGGATGTGATCGAGCTGCTGAGGGGAGACCCCGACTCACCGTGGTGGGAGGTGAGGGGTGATTCCTCTTGGGAGACTCCTGGAAACTCTTCAACCAGCAACTTCTGTATTATCCCCTTTATTTGCGGCCTTTCCTGGTGCAGGGGTTGGGCTCAGGGCTCAGGGGTTGGGAGGCAGTTTGGGGCCTGTCCTCACCCCCTGCACAGTGCCCCCAGTGCCCCCAGTGTGTGCCCCAGTCTGATGCCCAGCTTGGCTTTGCAGGGGAGGCTGCTGCAGACGAAGAAGTCGGGTTATTTCCCCAGCTCCTCGGTGAAGCCCTGCCCCGTGGATGCCAGGGTAAGTGCCAGAGAGGAGACGGAGCTGGGACTGCCAGGTGGGTGCAGGTGGTGAAATTGTCCCTGTCACTCTCCTCCTGGAGACCTCAGCCCTTCCCTGGTCTTTCAGTGGAGCCTCTGCCTCACAGGGGAGGTGGATCCCTCCTCATCCCGCGGCTGCAGGTGTCAGGGCAGGGCGGTCCCATCCCTTTCCCAAGGCTGGGCTTGGCATCATCAGATCCAGCTCTGTTCCCTCTCTGCAAGGCTGACTCGGGAGCAGAGCGCTCCAGATCAGGCCCAGTCCAGGAAAACTGTGTTTGGTTTATTTTAATTGCTTCTAGCCGCTTGCTGTAATGTTGTCAGCTGCTTCCCAATTAAAAACCACTCAGGTAAATGAACAAACACAGCCTGCTCATCCCAGCTGGGAGCTGAGAGCGAAATGCTCGGCTGCAACACTGCCCTCCTCTGCCCGAGCCCAGAATCCAGGGATGGCTTGGCAGAGGGAATCCTCCCGTGGAGAGGAGCATCCCACACGTGATCCCCAGCCCGAGGAGCTGCTCAGGTTCTTCACTAATGAGCAATTCTCAATTTGCAGCCCCCCAACAGCCGGCCGCCCTCGCGGGAGATCGACTACACGGCGTACCCGTGGTGAGTCCCAGAAACCAAAACGCTTTGCCTGGTGCTTGTTCCTTGCTCAGGAATCCACTCCAGCCAGGAATTCCAAAGGCAGAACCAGCAGTGCTCTGCATCCTGCTTTTCTCTGTGGCCCTGGGGCAGCTGCCTCGGTGGTGTTTGGGTGTTGAAAGCCCTGGCAGCATCTGTGGGGATTTCCTCACCGATGGAGAGGGTCAGAGGCAAAAGGAGAGATGCTGGTTTCTCTTCCCATTTTCTGTGCCCAGATAATGATTGTGGGAGGAAGGAGGCAACTCCTGCCTTGGCAGGAGAGGCTGTGCTTGGCTTTGCCTGCTGCTCCTTCTCTCCAACTCCAGCCAGGTTTACGAATTCACGGATATAAATTATCCCCGCTCTCCAGCTCTTGCTGAGGCCTCATTAACCTGGAGAATGATTCCCAATTAGTGGGTTTTTCCAGGTGTCAGGTACTTCAAAGGGAAGAGGCCACTCTCTGTGTGGTTCAGTGGCTCAGCAGCTTCTTGTGTACCTCAGGGCACTTTCCTTCCTGCTCAGGATATTTCGGCTGATTCTCCACCTGCCTTCCAACCTTCGTGCCTTTTAAAGAGATGTCTCTTTTCATCCAAAACGTGCCTGATTAAAGACACGAGTTCATTTGAATGAATTAAATGAACTAATTACCCTCTGGGCTCAGGTTTGCAGGGAACATGGAGAGGCATCAGACGGACAACCTGCTCAAGTCTCACGTCAGCGGCACCTACCTGATCCGGGAGCGGCCGGCTGAGGCCGAGCGCTTTGCCATCAGCATTAAGTGAGTCATTCCCCATTTAAAAATTTAATAATTCAATATTTCTCGCTCACAGAGGACAATTCAGGGCTGGAGCACGTGGCCGTGAGGGGTTTTTTTGAGTGCCTTTGCTGTTGTTGGCAGGTTCAACGAGGAGGTGAAGCACATCAAGGTGGTGGAGAAGGACAACTGGATTCACATCACGGAAGCCAAGAAGTTCGAAAGCTTGCTGGTGGGTTTTTGTTCCCCCTTGTAGCACGGTCCCTGCAGGCCATGCAGGGGCTGGCAGAGACAGCCAGGTGCCTCTCCTTCCTTCCCAGGAGCTGGTTGAGTACTACCAGAGCCACTCTCTGAAGGAGAGCTTCAAGCAGCTGGACACGACCCTGAAATATCCCTACAAATCCCGGGAGCGCTCTACCTCCAGGACCTTCACCCGCTCCCCAGGTAAAGCCCAGCTGGGGTGTCATGGAAAACCTGCCCCTTCCAGCCAGCTGTAGGAGCTGTGGATGAAGGAATTTACAGCTTCACTGTAGGGCTTGAGTTCCTCAGTTTGCAGATAAGTTCTTCTGGGTTGGTGGCGTTTTCAGGATGGGTCCCACCAGAGGCGGTGGGGTCAGGGGGAGCTGGGGCTCCCTGGCACTGCAGCTCTCTGGAGGGACAGTTTTTGCTGGGACAGGCTGGCTCCCCTCCTGTGGTTTTTCACCCTCTGGTTTGCCCACCCTCTGGTTGGGAGCAGCAGGGATGTGATGTTCACTTTGTGGGATTTATCCTGTCTTTCCCACCCACGAGAGATTTTTGTGTTTTAATGGATCCAGTGTGACTTGTGGTGGTTTGAATCCCAGTGGGACTCCTTTAATGGAGGTCATGGGTGAAAGGGTAAGTCTGTGTCTAAAAGGAAAAGAAAAGAAAAAATCAAAATAAATGGGAAGGAAAAAGTGCAATAATGCAAGATGTTGTTTTGTCCAAAAGCCTGAGTGCAGAACTAATTTCTTTGTGGGGAAAAATAACTTTTAAATATTTTTCTCTGTGGTATATTTAGAAAAGAATACTAAAAGAAGATAGGTATTAAAAGTTGGTTAAATACCTTTTTGCATTAAATACAACCCTAGGATGAATTTTGAGCCCCCAGTGGCTGTGGGGCAGTGGCCAAACCTTTTCTCAGCTGTCCCAGCTCCGAGCCCTTGCACAAAACCCTCTGCATGCTTTGCCCTGTATCCCTCCCTCGGCTTTTAAAGCATTGTGCCTTAAAATATTTTATTTTAATTTCCTTTTTAATGCGTGTTCTGCCTCTTTCTGTTTCTCTCTAACCTCTTTGCAGCCTCCTGCGCTTCCTACAACTTTTCTTTTCTCGGTNTTCTTCTCAGAGCTCCTCCAGTCCCTTCTGGTCAGGTACCAGTGGCTCTCCCTGCTGGAGAGACCTGCCACCATCCCCAGCTTGAAAGCCATCACCAGTGGGACCTGCGGGGTCCCCCCTGTCCCTTTCCATCCCCACAGGCAGTTCAGGGGGTCCCCAGTGCTGCCCTGGGAAATAAGTTAATTAAGTTAATTAACCGTGGCTTGGTTGGCAGCAAAACGCACTCCCCACCCCTCTCCCCAAAATCAAGGCAGGGAGGAGATGGACTTGTTGCTGTTTGAGAAAAGGGGCTAAAATTGACCAAAAAAAAAACCCCAACAAAAAAAAGTGGATGTAGCACTTTGGGATCTCATGATGTACTTCAAGCTCGACCTGCTTATCCCGCGTGTCTCACCCAACGAGCATCAGCATCACACCCTGTCCCTCCTGATCCTCCTTGTCCTCCAGGAGGACATCCCAGTGTCCTGCAGGGTTTGAGCTCTGCTGTGTGAGCCTGCTCAGGAGCCCCTTGCTGAGGGGACAGGGGCACACCTGAGCTGTCAGGTGTGTTTTGGGGCTCGGTGTCCCTGCTGTGGTGCCCCAGCCATCCCAGGCTGGTGTCATCCTCCCTCTGGATGGGATCACAGCAAAATCCTGCCGGGTTTTCTCCCCATTGAAGTTTTTATCTTTCGGTCTCTCCTTTAGGCTGGACAGAGAAAGTGACTGGCAAAGCCATTTGTGCCTTCCTTGGTGCCTTGTTTGGGAGGAACACTTTTCAAGCTTAAATCTGGGATTTTGAGGTTCTCTAACTGCATAGAAAGTGTTGCAGGAAGTGATCTGTGTAGCAAGGGGCTCTGAGCAAGCTCCTGCTGAAAGAGCTCAAAGCTGCCATGATTTCTGTCCATTCTCCAGCCTGGCTGCCTGGCCAGGATGGACAAACCCTCCAGTGATTGCACATTGTGGGTCCAAACCATCTCCATCGCCATCCTCATCTCTGTCCACCCCAAGAGCTGAAAACCTGGGCAAAGCTTTCCCTCAAACTTCGTTCAACCTTGGTTTGCACACTTTTACAGCTGAAATTAACCCCTGGAAATCCTGGGAGGAAGAGGGGAGTGAAACACAACATCCCCTCAAGGGTGTTTATTTCAATTTTGTGAACTTCAGAGAAAGTGCATTTTTCTCCTCCTCTGCCCATCCCATCCCTCCAGTGTTGTTCTCCAGCCTTTTTCCCCATGCCCAGACCTTGGGGCAGGAATGCTGAGTGCTGCCCCTGCCTTCCCCCTCCCTGTGCTTCCCCTGAGCATCATCCCCTGCCTGAAGTGATGGAGATCCGTGGGGCTGGGGCTGTGCTGGTGGAGCTTGGCTCCCGATGTGGCTCCTGGGGCCATCTCCTCATTCCAAGGGGCTGGTCAGTGTTGGGGTTTGGCACCATTTGGTCTCTCATGGGACCAAGTTCCCAAGGTTGCTGCCTGGCAGGGACAGGAGCAGGGAGGTTCCAGGTTAGGAGCCTCATGGCCAAGCACACAGGATTCGCTCAACACCTCTAGGAGAATCCATTCCCAAAAACTCTGGTTTTGAAGCAGCTGAAATCCAATTTGGTTGATTTACAAAGTGGTTCCATCAGGTGCTGGGAGCTGTGTGGCAGCCAGACCCGAGACTGAGAGCTGAACAGGATTTTTCCGTGATTTCTTCGTTAGTGGTTGTGTATCCCTATGAAATCCTTTCTTTTACCACTCACCAAAGTGCCCTTCACCCCAGTGATCCCCACCAAGCCCCTGACCAGCAGAGAGGGGCTTCCCAAGCCTACAGAACCCTTCAAGGCCCAGCAGGAACCCAGTTTAACCCCAGCCACTCCACCCAAGCGGGGCTGAGCAGTTCAGGTGATGCCACCCTGTTGCTTTTTTATCTTCTTTTTCTGCCAGAGTCAGGATTAAACGCTCAAGACAGTATTTCATGTTCAGACTCAGATGTTCATTAATGCTTATCTATAATACAGTCTCACAAGCTGTGAGTTCTACCTAACAAAGTGAAAAATGGCTCTGTCTATCTCTTTACAAGGCCTTTCAGGGATACATTGTCCAATTGAGAAATGACACCTAAATTAATTTTACTTTTAACCCAATAACCAACCACCCGTGGCCTGCAATGTGGACTTTTCTATCCAGTTACAAAATCCCACCCAGACCCATGAAGAAGAAAGTGAAAAAGGAGGACTCAGCCTCCACCCTAAAACCTCCATCTTGCTTTATATCTATATTACTATATCCTAAAGCCTTAAACTCTTAAGTTTTCTACCATGTGATATCAAACAATTCTACTCAAACTACACACCCACAATCCTAGTTCTGTTATTCAGTTTTGGAAATGTTCTCCAAAGCCTCAGGTCCAATGCAGTGTTTGCTTGGGGGGTCAGTGCCTGTCAGCACAGAAAACCCGAAATTCTCAATCCTCAGGGTTCCAACACCACCCCCTCCATCTGAGCGGCTCCAGCTCTCTGTGCCGTGGTGGAAAACCCAGGTTGAACCTCTCCAAGCTTTCCCCAGGCTTCAGCCAGCGTTGGGGCCCTCCTGACCCCTCTGTGCTTTGTCCCTGGCAGTGTTCACCCCCCGGGTCATAGGCACGGCCGTGGCACGGTACAACTTTGCGGCGCGGGACATGCGGGAGCTGTCGCTGCGGGAAGGGGACGTGGTGAAGATCTACAGCAGGATTGGAGGGGACCAGGGATGGTGGAAGGGGGAGACCAACGGAAGGGTGAGTGCATCCAGAGAAATTCCTGCCCCGTTCCTTCAGGAGAGCAAAGGGAAGGGGGGTGTCCCATGCTCTCTCTCGCTCTCTCCTGGGTTCTGGGCGGGTTCTGTCACCTCAAGGCCACCTCTGTGTGACCATTTGGTGCTTTGTGACAGTGACAGGGATAGCCAGGTGGATGGGAGCATGTGGTGGGAGGGTCTGTGTGATAGCTGAGGCTGGGATGTCCCAATTTCAGGGACAGAAAGATGAGGTCACACCAGCAGCAGTTCAAGGGAACTGTTTATTTCAAAAATCTGACTCCATTTATCTACGTCTACAAAGGTTCAGAGATTGGCCACCACAGGGGCCACCTTCTCAACCTGGCTGGTGAACATCACCATCAATCACATTTCTCCTCCCGGAGGAGAAATACGTAAACATTCTAAAAATACACATTGTTTACATGAAGCTGCGTGAGAATCTGCAGCACAAAGTTACAAGTACTCAAAAGCAAGAAAATTTAGGGCGACAGGTCTGATCTTCCTGCCCGTGGGGGATGTCAGCAGGCTCTGCAGGGGCGAGGCTCAGCATCCTGGGAAAACCAGCAGCCTGGTGGCTTGACCTGGTGTCCCACAAATTTTGTAGCACTGGAGACAGATTCTTGCTGCCCTGATCCCTTGCAGGCAGCCCAAGGCGATGTAGGGGAGTTGGCTCCATCCCAAATCAGGGTGGTGGCTCACACCATCAGGATCTGGCACATCCAGGACTGGGAGCAGCGCTTGATGGCAGGGGAATAATCCCAGTGACAGGACAGGAGCTCCTTTATAAAACCACAGAGCTGGAAGGGCCCCACAAGGATCACGGTGTCCCACTCCTGACCCTACACAGGACACCCCAACAATCCCACCCCGTGTGTCTCCAAACCCTTGAACTCCAGCAGGCTTTGTGCTGTTTCCCTTGAGCTCCACGTCCCCCCAGCTCACCTCTGCTGTCCCCCCACAGGTGGGCTGGTTTCCCTCGACGTACGTGGAGGAGGAGGGCGTGCAGTGACCGCGGCCGTGGCCGCTGGAAGTCGTCCTGAGCGCCCGGAGCCAGCAGCTGCAGCCCGAGCACATTGTCCCCGTGCTGGACACCTCCCAGGACTGCCCCTTGCAGCCCCCTCACGTTCCCCTGTCAGCCCAGGCCGCCCCCGTTCCGTGTACAGAAGATTTGCTGGGCTGTGGGACGGCGCTGGCGGAGCGGCTGTGGGAGTCCCCGCATGGACAGAGCTCAGAGACTCTGGGGGTGCCCATGGGGCTGTGGGTGCCGCGCCCCTCAGCTGTCAGGGGGTTTTTAAAGCCACCCTAGGGGATGGTGGTGGGGAGGGTGAGGCCGAAGGTTTTGTGCCTGGGTGAGAATTTTGGGGGGTTCCCCGAGGAGACAACGCAGAGCCCCCGTCGCACGGCTCAGGTCAGGATTTTGGTGGTGGCCCTGGCAGCCAGGAGCAGCACCGTGCTGTGGCCAGGGCCAGGGGCAGCGTGGGGACACCTGCCCCAGGAGGAGGAGAGGGCTGTGACCATTTTGACCCTCAGATGTAGGCTGGAAGTTGACCTTCGGGTCAGCCAAGAGGGGAAAGAGTCGTTTTGGCCCCCCCCAAGCCCATTTTCTTTCCAGTCACCTCAGTCCCACCAGCCTGGCTGTGGGCAGGGGGGTGCCCAGGGAGCAGCCTGGTCCCACTGGTGAGCAGGAGGTCTGGGTGCGTTGCAGGACTGGAGATGTGCTCCACACGAGGGTTTCAGAGGCCTCCAAGGCACCAGGTACATGCAGAGGATGAGTCCCTGGGTCTGTCCTCCCCTTGCCGGCAGCAGGACCCCCCACGACAGGCTGATTTTCCTTGCAGCTGTGACAAATCCCACCTCATGAGCTCAGGGCCAACCCACCTGAACAAGGGCTACGGTATCAAGTCCTGAACCCTGTCCCTGAGCCGTGACCTCCTGTTCCCGGCTGTGTGCACTTTTGGGGGCTGGCAGCGTCGCCCCCTGCTCTTCCTCCCACAGGCTGTTCCTGCTGCTGCTGTCAAAGGTCCACGTGTTGTGACATTCCCACTGTGTCCTGAGCACCCTCAGTCCGAGTCTGCCCTTCCCAAAGTGCAAATACAAACAAAATACGTGTGTGGGGGCATGACAAGGAACAACTTTCCTCTACCTGAGCCCCAGGAGCTGCCTCTCTGAATGTGTGGCACTTTGAGCTGGTGCTTCCATGCCCCGATGTTGTTCCCCTGGGATTTGTGGTGTGTGGCATGGTGCTCCTGGTGTGGGATCCTGCTGCAGGCCTGGGAGGTGCCGGTGTTGGGTGTGTGAGCAGTGCTGCTCCCTCAGTCCCTGGCACGGGGGTCTGCAAACGGAGCAGCAGAACCATGCTGGGGATAAGAAACGGCAGAATTCGGATCTCTCGAGGCCAAGGGAATGATGGTGACTTGGGAATGACACGCTGCTGCTGAGTGACAAGCCCAGGGCCACCCTGCTTTGCTCCCCGTTCCTCCTGGAGCTCTGGGAGTGCCCCCGCTTGTGGGGGGTGTGAGGTGGGCGCAGATGGGCGGTGACAGGGACATTGTGGGGGGGCTCAGGGCATTCCCAAGGTACTGTTTGGTGCTAACCCCTCCCAGCCAGCCCCTCCACGCTCGGTTTGAGGGGAGCAGCCAGCAGGGAGCTGACAATTCCCCGTTCCTGTGCAGAGCAGAGGGTCCCGTTCCCATTCCCGAGGCTGTGCTGGAGCTGAGGGGACATTGGGGTGGATGGGACATGCAAACTCCTGATGGCTCCTGGTTCTGCCTCAGATCCTAAAGCCTTACAGCCCCTCCTGCTCAATGCGGCCAATTTTGTAAGGTGGCCAGGGCATCACCTTGGGAGAGCACAGCCCTGCCACAGGGACCAGGGCACCTCTGTCCCTTACACACCCCAAAAGGGACCCCCCACCCTCTGCCAAACCCCCTTAACCCCAGAGAGCTCTCCCTCTTGTGTTTACTGGTGTAAGAAACTTGTTAAAAAGAGATTGTTCTGTTTGTAAGTAATTATTCAGCCATTTGCCACAAATATATCTGTGAATAAGAAAGGGAAATGTTTTTTTTTATTATTATTATGATGATGATGATGATGANGATGGCGAGGAAATTGTATGTATTATTTTAGTTCGTCGCAGATCCTTTGGAATTGCAATGGGATACGTTGGAAAATAATATGTAAATTCCTTGGGTTTTTCCTTTGCACTGCACTAACTGGGGTAGGGTGGAGGGGGTTTAAAGATAAAACTGTTTGTTTAATGGAATAGTTTAGAGCTGGGAAATTTGGAAATCATTTGGAATAGCTTGTAATGCTGGAATAGAAACTTTTAGCTGCTACTTAGAAACCCTTTTGCATGTGGTTTTTCCAGGCCTTTTTAAGTTACAATTCATCAAATTAAATTCCCCAACAGAAAAACAAAACCCCAACAAAAATAAAGTGTAATTTTGCTGATAGGGTTTTTTTTTTTTTTTTTCCCAGCCATGGTTTTTAATGTGCCAGGGGGGTCAGGGTTGTGACAGGGTTGTTGTCATTAAAACCCCCTTGGCTGCACTGGGGCTCAGGGGTGGCTTGGCCCATCCAGGGAAGATGGGTGCTCCCAGGGATGGATCCTTCCTGATTCCTGACATGAACAGTGAGTGTTTTTACCCCTCTAAAATTTGGAGTAGATCCCTCCTGCGCTGCCTGTTGGGTTCCCTCTCATTCCTAGAGCAGCTGCCACTCCAGCAGTTGTCCCATCCAGGGGCTTTCCTGTGACTCCTCTCCTTTTCCAAGCTGAGCCCCTGCAGTGTGAAGGAAAGAGGCTGATTTTCCATGGCTTTTAGTCACTCCTCAAGATCATATTCCAGAACCCCACCTGGCCCTGCACGGAGCAGCATTTTCCAGAACAATAAATAAGTTGCACAGTTGCTTAAAAAAAACCCTGAGGTATTCAAGAGGCTTCACCTGGAGCAGGGATGTGATGTCCCTGTGAGCTGCCGTGTCATTTAATTAAGAACATTAATTTTTTTCCCCACTCTTGGAGCCTCCAGTGCTTCACTTTTCCCAGGGTGAGCTGGAAGGGGATGCAACAATGAGCAGAGGGGTTTTACTCAGAGAATCAGGACGTGAGCTGGGCGCTGAATTTTGGATGCTGGTTTGGGAAGGTGCCCAGCCAGCCATGAAGCCTTGGGCCAGGTGCTGACCCTGCCTGGGATAAGCTTTTTCCTCGTGGCTGTTTGGTCGAAGGGAATCTCCAATATTCACCACCTATGAAATTCCAGGTTTTGGTGCCTGGGCCCTCCCTGCTGGTGCTGAGGCTCAGCCTGGCCCTGGGTGGGTGGAGTGGCTGTGGCACAGCTGGTCTACCCAGGGCAGCACTGGAGCCTGGAACCAAGAGCTGGGCACTGCAGAAATCTGTTCCCATTCTGTCCTGCCCCTGGGGACACCCCTGCCAGCCCGGGCCTGGGGACATGGAGCCTGTGGGGAGTGGCTGGAGCTGGCAGCTGGGTGCCTCCACAGTGCTTTTGCTGAGTTTTGTGCCAAAATCTTCTCCTGGGGGTTGCTCCAATGCAGGAATAAATGGGGCAGCTCAGGAATAAATGGGGCATTGATCCAGCGAGCCCAGGCAGGGCCAGGTGCAGTAACCAGAGCAGGAGCAGCATTCCAGGGGCATTACCAGGGGAATAAATCCCAGCCATGGCCAGCACAGCTGGCTCCACCCTGCACAGCCCCTGGCCTGTTCTGGAATGTGGGGGACACACCAGGAGTGGGGTCTTATTTATTATTCCGATTTTTTTCCTCCAGCAAGAGCAGCTGGTGACAAAATCCCCGTCGTGATCCGGGCTGTGAGCAAACACGGCGTGGGGGTGGCTGTGTTTGCTGGCTCCTGCTCCTGTCACAGTGTCACAGCCACCTACCCTGGCCCTGGGGCTGCCCCTCCAGCCCCGTGGCCACCAGCCAGAGTGTGGCCACCTCCCTCAGCCACTCTGGGGGGTCAGCTCACCCAGCCCAGGCCAGGGCATCCCAGAACCTGCTGTGCCATCAGAGTGGGGAAACTGAGGCAGGGGGTGGCCAAGAGGAGAGCTCAGAAGAGCTCTGCCCAGCAGGACTCTGTGGGATTCAGGTGCTTTTGGTTCAGGGTCAGTTTCCCAAGCCCAGACTGAGGTCGTGGGGCAGGGCTGAGCCCACAGCTCTGCTGAGGGTGAGGATTGGGGTGGCAGAGGCGATGCTGACAGTCTGCAGCACGCCTGGCTGCCTCAGCCCTGCATTAACCACGATTCCCGTGACCTAGAAAACTCCAGCTGGCGCCTGAACCGCTGCGCTGCTTTATTTTAGAATTAACCTTAAAATTAAAGGGGGAGACTGAGCTGTGTAGGTTCCCTCCACGCTGGACTGACCATCCCAAAAAATAACCCCCCTCATTCCTGCTCTGGAGTCACATCAAGGCTCTGAGGGAGCTGCAGCTTTCCCCACTGTCCATCCTGAGCTTGGTGAAGGGCTCAGGCAGCTGAAGTGGACTTGGGCTTGTATTGTTCTAGGTCTGGTCTAACCCAAAGGTCATATTTATAGTTTGGAAATGGTTCTGGCCTGTCAAACAGAAACACCCCACTGCAAACAGGAGTTTAGACTTGTTTGCAGCTCTGTGGTTATTCTGAGCAATTTAGTCCGTGGAGAAACCTGCAGGAATTGGGGCTCTCTCTGTAAAACTGAGAAACAGGTTTTGTCTTTGGGAGAGGGAGGGAAAATGCTGGTGGAGACAAGGGATAAAGCTGGAATGAGTGAATCCCTTGGGCCCTGTTCAAACCCTTCCCAAACTGGGGGAGTTTGGACACTCACTGGCTACCACAGGCTGCTCAGCAGGGAAGAGCAGAGACCAAAACTGAGGAGGAGAAAAGGGGCACTTCCACTTAAGCCGGATGCTTAAATCCCCCCCAAAAAAACCATCCCATGGCTGCTCAGAGCTCCAAGGGGTGGGTGATGCTGCCTGCGGGACTGTGATGCTGCTGGGACCCCAATCCCTCCCAACCACCAGCCAAACCCTGGCTCCACCCCGACTTCTGCTTCTCCGAGATACCGGCGTGAGGGCCCTCAGCAGAACCTCTGTCCTGCCCAAACAGGCCCTAATTCCAGGGCTGAGCCCTGAGAGATCTAAATCAAACCATTATTTTTCTACCCAACTCCTTTTTTTTAGTTTTTTTTTGGCGGTGTTGCCGCTTCCACTTTGAGCTCTCCGGTCTGGCTTAGGAGAGGTGTAAATTAATTTTAACTCCGTTCTTTAACTGGAGCCGCTGGGAACTGCGGCAGGAGGGTCAGATGGTGCCTTTCCTCACCGTGTTTGCTCTCTGGCATCCAGCTGACAGCTCCAGCCAGCCCGGGAGGCTGCGAGTCCCCCTGGCCCCAGCTGGGCTGTTTGTTCTCTGCTGGGCACCGAGCCGGAGAAAAAAACCAGCGTTTTCCTCCCTGTTTTGAATTTCTCCTCTCTGCCGGGCTTTTTGTCTTCCTTGGGAAGGAGCAGAGCCACGAGGACTGGGGGGACAAAGGAGGTGAGTCCCTCTTTTCTGTCTGCTCAGGCCGGCTCCGCTCGCCTCCAAGTGCTGGTTAATATTTTTTGCAGCAGGGGCCAAGGGGACGGAAGAGGAGGAGGAGGAGGAGGAGAGCATCAGAGGAAGGCAGGGGCCCCACGACATCCCGGCAGGGAAAGGCAGCCCGGAGTGAGCCTTGTCGGTGAGTGGTGCCCGGCGGGAATGCGCCGTGGGCTGTCACAGCATTCCCAAGCGGGAGTCTGAAGCTTGGGGGGACAATGTGGGGACACTGGGGGGACACTGGGTGGCCACGTGGCAGCAAACAGGGGCTCTCGGCGGGGTGATCCCCAGGGCAGACCCTGCTCATGGCCTGTGGCTTGTGCAGGGGAGGGGGGTGGGTCTGTGTTGACCCCACCTCACCCCTCGTGCGCACCCAAAATCTTGTTCCAGGAGCCAATCCCGAGCCGTGTGCTCAGGCAGGACCTGCAAGGGGTTACCGTGTCCACAGGCAGGACCTGCAAGGGGTTACAGTGTCCACAGACAGGACCTGCAAGGGGTTACAGTGTCCACAGGCAGGACCTGCAAGGGGTTGCAGTGTCCACAGGCAGGACCTGCAAGGGGTTACAGTGTCCACAGACAGGACCTGTCCCCGTTTCTCCCCCTGCAGCCATTGCCCCACCCGCCGATGAGGGAGCAAACCTGGCACCTTGTCTGTGGCCACACAGCTCCTGAATTCCAGTGAGGAAAATAAAGTGGGGAAAATAAAGTCATTTCTCGGGGCATGAGCAAGCACGGGGTTGCCGTGCTCTGGGAATTCCCAAAGCCCTTTTTTTAAGGGGGCCGCTCTGGAGGGTGTTTGGGGGCTGCACACACGTGCAGCTGGGATCCCATTTCCCTGCTGGAAAGGGTGGGATCCCATTTCCCTGCTGGAAAGGGATCCCGCTCAGGGATGTCCCGCAGGGCTGGCTCAACCTCTGCGCAGCATCCAGGGCTGGACGCTGAGGTGAGCAGAGGGATCCAGCCAGGGCCATTTTGGGATTTGCAGGTGGAGATGTCCTACATGAGCCGTGCCTGGCGGGCAGCTGCCCCACTGCCAGCCCCCTGGAGGAGCCCCCGGCCCTTCAGCAGCGCCTCGGGCCCCACGGCCAAGAAGAGCGTCCCGTACCAGAAGACGCTGCAGGAGGAGGGTCCCGGGAGCGGCGAGCCCAGCCGGCCCCCGCCAGCCTCGGCACAGGTGGTGGTGGTGGGCGGGGGCAGCCTGGGCTGCCAGACCACCTATCACCTGGCCAAAATGGGGGTCAGCGGCGTGGTGCTGCTGGAGAGGGACCGCCTGACCTCGGGCACCACCTGGCACACGGCGGGTGAGTGGCGGGGTGGGCCCGGGGCGGGCACGGGGATGCCGGTTCGGGATGTGCCGCCGCCCCTGGGGTGGATCCATTGTACAGGCTGCATCTGGATGTGCTGGAGAATTTTGGCTGTAAATGCTGAGAATTTCTGGTTTTCCTTCTGCCATAATCTTTGTTTTTAAACGTCCCCCAAATTTCCTTTTTTTATTTCTTTTTTTTTCTTTTTTTTTCTTTTTTTTTCTTTTTTTCCCCCAAGATTTATGTGACTGTAGAAAAAGGAAACCCTTTCTTTCCAGTTTCCCCCCCACCCCTTTTTTAAACCACTTTTCTTTGGCAGGGAAGCAGAAATATATATATATATACACACACACATATATATACACACACATATATATATACACACAGATATACACACACAGATATATATATACACACATATATATACACATACACATATATACACACATATATATACACACATACACATATATATATATACACACACACATATATATATATACACACATATACACACACATATATGCTTTTTTTTTTCCACTTTTGGGGTCCATCCACCCCAGAACCCTTTTCCCCCATCCATTTCACGCCCAAAAAGAACAGAAACCCGACTCTTTGTAGCATTCCCACAAATCCACGAGATGGAGCACGAGCCCCGCAGGGCGACACGGGACGCGCGTCGGACCCGGGGACCCCCCTCTGCACCCCGCTGCGGGTGACGAGGGGGTGACAGAGCGTCTGTGGCACCCTGTGCGTGTCCCCCGCAGGTCTCCTGTGGCAGCTGCGTCCCAGCGATGTGGAAGTGGAGCTGCTGGCGCACACGCGGGATGTGGTCAGCCGGGATCTGCCGGCCGAGACCGGGCTGCACACGGGCTGGGTGGAGAACGGGGGGCTCTTCATCGCCTCCAACAAGCAGCGCCTGGATGAGTACAAAAGGCTCATGTCGGTAGGGAGGAGCCCCGGCAGGGTGGGCTGCAGGAGGGGGTGGTTTTTGGCGAGTTCTCAGGTCGCTGAATGTCCCATCCCTCGCTGCCTTCCCACCTGGAGAGCAGCGAGGAGAATTGGGAAGTGCTCCTTCCAGGGTGGCCTCCTGACTTTCATAAGGCAGCCAAAATCTGTCAAAATCCTCCAAATCTGGCAATATCAAATCCATCCTTGGATTTCTGAACGTTTAAATAGCGGTGGCATCATTTTCCCCGTTGTGCAGCATCATTTTTCCAACTGCACAGGCAGCTTGAGTTTGAAAACAGGGCCGTATTTTCTGAAATCTGAGCATCACCCCGTGCTGGATTTAGGGTTTAGGAGCTAAAGGTGTCCTGGGATTCTCCTCCTCCTCCTCCTCCTCCTCCTCCTCCCCCTCC
>VZDJ01000051.1:3536406-3562518 GCA_008694505.1 Cyanoderma ruficeps
GCTTTTGTTCCTTACCTGAGCTCCTGGTTTTCCTGTCCTGGCAGCTGGGGAAGGTGTATGGTGTGGAGTCCCACGTGCTGACCCCATCACAGACCAAGGACCTGTACCCTCTGATGAACATTGATGACCTCTATGGCACCCTGTACGTCCCCAAGGATGGCACCATGGACCCCGCTGGCACCTGCTCAACCCTTGCCAGAGCAGCGACTGCCAGAGGCGCTACGGTAGTCCTTAATTAGTCATTTACTCATTAATGCCCGTTGGTGTCATCACCTCCTCCTTTCCCACTGGGGCAGAGCTGCTCCTGCAGATTTGGGTCTTCCCCAAGAAGGGTTTTGTCCCCTCGGTTGGGTCGCAGTGACAAAGCTGGCAGGAGCCATGAGATCCAGGGGAAACAGAGAGTGGAAAAAAGATCTTTAGGAGCAAGACGAGGCACTCAGAGCGCTGCTTAGGTTCATTCTTCCCAGATTTTGGGGCTGCATGTCAGGAGAAGCGGGTTGTCCCCCTGCCCTGGTGACCCTGCTGTGACTCTGCCACCCTTCCTCTGCCACCAGATCATCGAGAACTGCCCGGTCACGGGCATCCAGGTGAGAACTGATGACTTTGGGGTGAAGAGGGTGCAGGCAGTGGAGACAGCCCACGGGACCATCCAGACTCCCTGCGTGGTGAACTGTGCAGGTACAGGGGGCAGGGCATAGGGGAAGGGGTGGGACAGGGGCAGCAGCCACAGCTCACGGGTGGCTTTGCTCTCATGAGGAGGAAGGTCTGCAGCAGCCCTTGTCCCTTTCCTGGCTGTCCCCTGCAGCTGTCTGGGGGTGTGGGGGATGGAGAGGAGCTCAGCACGGGGCTGTTGTCTCTGCAGGAGTGTGGGCGCGGGCGCTGGGCCGGCTGGCAGGAGTGCATGTGCCGCTGGTGGCCATGCACCACGCCTACGTGGTCACCGAGCGCATCGAGGGCATCCAGGTGAGTCCTGAGCACCTGCAGCTCGGCTCCTCTGCTCTGGGGGACAGGGCTGGAGAGGCAGAAAGGTCCCTGTCCCTTCCAGGGCAGCCCCAGACCTGTGGGACCTCCCCATTCCTGCCAGGTCAGGCTCTGCTCTCAGGGGAGTGCACACCCTCAGCGGGGCTGTCAGACCCCCCTCAACAGAGCCAGATTTAATATTTAACGAGGTTACAACTGGCAGGATAATTTTTTCCTCAGGATCTCTGTGTTTGGTGTCTGATAGCAGCATTCACAAAGATCCCAGACCCTTTCTGAGCACACCCCAGCCCTGGCAGGCAGAGGTGTAGCTCTCCAAGCGTTTCTAAACTGCCCCGATAAATCTGTTCCTTCCATCTAGCCGTGGAGAATTGCTCAGGAGTTGAAGGAGGCTCCATTCTCTCAGGCCCCAGCGCTCTGAGGGTGACACATTAATTAGTTTCCATCCTGCTGACACGGTCTGTGCCTGACCTTTCAGCACGAGGTGTCTCGCTGTAAGAAGTGCCGTGGTCCATGATTACATTTCTGTCCCAGTGACTCCTCTGTGCCGTACCCAGCAAGAAAAGCTTCAGAGAGGAGAGACCTCGCTGCCTCCTGTTCAATCCACTTAATTCCACTTGTCAACACGGGTTGCAGTAGGCCCCACACCGATTCTTCAGTGTTATCTAAATGTTTCCCCATCCATTATTCACGAGAACAAATCCCTCATTCTTCCTGCACCGCTGCCTTTGCGCCGAGCTGCTGCATCCTCCTGCAGAGGCGGGCGGCAGAGGAGTGATGATTCCCGAGCTAGGATCAACCACAGGGGCTGCTCCCCGTCCCCAGGGCACCCCTGGGTGCTGCTCAGGTGTCTGTGTCAGCTGCTCTGCCCATGGTTTGGCCAGCTTAGCTGGAGCTGAGCTGGGTGCTTTCCTCTTGGGGCAATGCAGGCGCCCAAATTTCGGGGCTGAGGGAGCACCCACGGAGCCACTTGGTGCCCCAACCTTGTCAGGTCACTGCTGCAGGTGCCCACACTGTGCCCTGGACCTCGCCGGGTGCTGTAGGGGTGTCCCCAAGGCTCTTGGCCTCCTCTGACCCCGTCCCCATTTTTCAGAACATGCCAAACGTTCGTGATCACGACGCCTCGGTCTATCTCCGTCTCCAAGGCGATGCCCTTTCCGTGGGTGGATATGAGTCAAACCCCATCTTCTGGGAGGAGGTGAGTGGAGCAGGGAGGTTTTCTGGGGGAACGAGGCAGGTTTCCAGGGAACCCACCTCGGAGGAGCGGGCACAGACGTGAGTGCTCAGCCCCCACATTCTGCAGGGACCAACCTCTGGTGGCTGCTGGGGAAGGCAGGGGGGAGCACCTCCCCTCTGGGGCTGTCTGTGGCACAGATATGCAGTGCAGAGGCAACAGGAGGGCCAGAAGCAGCTGTGCCCATCCCTCTATCCTTAATTCAGATTTCAGGTTTCTCTGGGTTGTTCAAGAAAACCCCCAAATCCCAGAGATTCAATGCAGCCTCGATTTATCTTCTCCGAGGCTGCCAGAGGTGAGGAGGTCTCACACCATCAGCCATCCTCTCTTCTGTGTCCTGATTTCTGTTTCTCACCTTTAGGTATCTGAGAAATTTGCTTTTGGCCTCTTTGACTTGGACTGGGATGTTTTCATGCAACACATTGAAGGCGCTGTCAACAGAGTGCCAGTTCTGGAGAAAACAGGAATTAAATCCACTGTCTGTGGGCCAGGTAACGTGGCTGTGGTGACCACCGTGGCAACCACTGTGGTGACCACTGTGGTGGCTGGGTTGCTCAGAAAGTCTTGCTGGAGGCACAGGGAAACTTTATAACCCGGGGAGAAGAAAAACTCTCTGGATGCAGAGAAAGTGCTGCTGGTCTGGCTGCAGTGGTGGCACCTTCCAAGGGGTGGCATTCCAGGCCTAGCCTGGGTGGAGAAATAGAATCACAGATTCGGAGACTCACAGAATGGTTTGGCTTGGGAGAGATCTTCAAAGATTATCCAATTCCAGCTCCACTGCCATGGGCAGGGACACCTTCCACTATCCCAAGCTGCTCCAAGCCCTGTCCAGCCTGGGCTTGGACGCTTCCAGGGATGGGACAGCCACAGCTGCTCTGGGCACCCTGTGCCAGGACCTGCCCACCCTTGTTGTAAATAACTTCTGTCTTATAATTTCTTATAATCTTTTAGATTTCTTATCATCTCAATCGTGCCTGTTTCAGTTTAAAACCGTTTTCCTGGGGAGCTGATTGCCTTGGTCCAGTCTGGGAGTGAATGGGTTTCCAGCTGATGTTGTGGCTGCTGGACTGGAAAATTAAGAGGCAGATGTTTTCAAGCAGTGACTGTTATTTTACTGAGTGTTATCTTCTATAATTATTTTTACTACTTGCTCCTGGTCCAGTGACATTAGATTTACCCAGATTTACGTCCCAGGCAGTCTGGTGTGGAATTAAAGCCACCCCTGCAGTGGCAGCTGGAGGTGGTGCCAGACATTGAACCCAAGCCTTGCACACTGGCCTTAAAATCCACCAGGCACTAAAAAATCAACTGTAGTAAAAACCCTTTTTGTTGAGGCGCTTAAAGGGAAATTCTTTGGGTTGTATGAGGGGAAAGTAGGGCACATCTCGTGCTCTGCAGCAGATCAAACATGACTTGTAAGAGGTGGAGACCTTGGCCCTGGGTCCAGTGGTTTGATTACACTGTGCTGTAAGCAGAGCAGAACCGGCTGCTGGTAGATGAATGTCTCCTCTTTGTAGTACAATAATGTCATTTCCCAAGGCTCAGCTCTCCTCCTTTTCTCCTCCTTGATTGAAACCAGCAGCCTGTGGCAGCTGAGTCACGCTGGGCTGAAGGAAATGGCCAAAGCTTTGTCCCCTCTGCTGTGGTCACTGTGCCAAGGTCCCTGCAGCCCTCAGCACCTGTCCCAGGGCAAAGTCAGCTGTGCTGGCAGGGGAGGTGCTTTGGCTGTTGCTCCATTAACTCCCTGAGTTTGTAACCTGGAATATCTGGGCAGGGATACCGGCACGTGAGGAGCTGCTCCGGTGACAGTGGAAATGTTCTGGCTCTGCTCCTGCCTCCCCTGGAGGAGATCAGGGGCAACAAACTGGGCATTGCTGAGTGGGAAAGACCACGCTGAACTCAGTTTGCCCTCTCTCCTTTTACATGGATGGATGGACCACCATTAAACAGGGAGCTCTCTCAGGGGCTTTGCTGTCCTCCCTGGTGAGGGTTTGTGGAGGGATTTCCACAGCTGGTGGCCCTATGGAATAGCACTGGCAGCAGGAGGCATTATGAGCACAGGAGAGACACCCCCAGCCCTCCGTCAGCTGAACCAAGTGGCTCAAAGTCACGGAATTTCCCATCAGGAATTGATGAAGGTGGAACACACTGTCAGGAAATCGGGCCCAGATGTGATATTAAAATGGCAACAAACAGATCAGTGCAGCCCCCTTGACTGGAGGATTGAGAAGGAAAAAAGAGCCCTCACGGTGCCTCATGCGCCTCCTCTTGGGGAATTCATTTTGCTTCCCAAATTTTCAGCCTAGCTCCAAAAACCCGTGCTGGGAAGTGCTTGGTGTTGGTCCAGCCACCTCTCTGGGAGCAGGATGAAGTCAGCACTGCAGGAAGCCTCTTTGTAAAGTGTGTGACGTGTCCCCAGAGTGTGTGACATGTCCCTGAAATGTGTGACACTCCTGTCCTGGCCTGACTGGCCTGACAGATCCCCTCTCTGCTTTCCAGAGTCATTCACAGCTGACCACAAACCCCTCATGGGAGAAGCTCCAGAAGTCCGAGGGTTCTTCCTGGGCTGTGGCTTCAACAGTGCCGGTAAGAGAGACCTGAAGGGGTCACACCCTGCTGGCAACGGATCCCAGGCGGATCCTGGCATTCCACAGCCATGCTTGGCCTCCTGGCCTCGTCTTCATCCCCGCCTGTTCCCCAGGGATGATGCTGGGAGGTGGCTGCGGCAGGGAATTGGCTCACTGGATCATCCGCGGCCGGCCGGAGAAGGACATGTACGGCTACGACATCAGGCAAGGCACCCCGAGCGGCCCAGCTGCCTCCACGGGCACCCCTCCTCCCTGCTGCTCCTTGGGGATGCTCCCAAGGCAGGGCTGGCATCAGCAAACGGGTGTCCAGGCAGAGCCCGTGTCCCCCTGAGGAGCTGGAATCAATTACACGCAGTTTAATGAACGCACACGCGGGGTTTATCTCATTTGCCTCACTCCGCTCCCACACAAACAACTTCCATCAGGCACAAGGAGATCTCCACCATGGGGAAGGACGGGGTAATTACGTTTGGGCTTTGTTGTTCAATTAGTGCCGTGCCTAATCCTCTAAGTTAATAATCGAGGGGGGGATGATTTCAACAGCACAAAGATTAGCTCGAAACCCCCCCCCTGCAGCACCACCCGGGCAGGGAGTTGTGATGGTGCAGATGTTGGCTCAGTAATTGCTTTTGGCTTGCTCGATTGTCTTTGATTGGGTTTGGGCTTTCTTACAGGGCTGTAGTGACAGCAGCCACCTTGTCGGGGACAAAGCTTTGAAAACCTCACGTTGCTTTAGCGGCCAAGCTGGTGAATGCCACGTTGGCTTGGGCTGGGGGGCCTGCAGAGATGGGGGAGATGCCTCCAGCTGCCCCCTCCCACCAGCTGGACTCGGGATGAGGATGCAGAGACGGAGAAATCCCAGGCTGGGCACTGGGATGGCACAAGCACAGCCCCCCTGACCTGCACCAAGGGACCCCAGCCCTGCTCAGAGCAGCCAGGGCCTCTCCACCCAAACATCTCCCGTGTCCCATGTGCCCTGTCATCAAGCTGTCAGCCCCATCCCTTCCTTTTGCTGACGATTACCAAGCTCCTCTTTAAATAACTCCCTTTCCCTCACATTTCAATATTTATCCTCTCAGAACATTTGCTTGTAAATATTTCATCTGGCAGCTGTTGCCCGCTTGCTGCTGTCAAAAATTCAGCTCGTTGGTGAAGGGGCTGAGGCTGATGGGGCAACCAAGGCTGCTGGTGACATGCCACGTGTCACCTTCTGCCGGCAGAAGAGGCAGCTGCTCTCTTGGGGAGCATCACTTGTATCCCTTGCAGGGCTCAGCCCCATGCTCTGCCTCTCCTCTGCACCCAGCTAGCAAGGAGGGAAGCTGAAAGTAGCATTTTAAAAGTCCCCAGAAATGGCATTTTGTCTTTCATGCCCTGCCTGGCTCCCTTTCTGCAGCCCTGGGAAAGGTGACACTTGTGCCCAAGGCTGCTCCCCGTGAGTTACAGGGCTCTGGGAATAACAACCTGACTGTGAGTGGGCACATTCCTTCAAGGAAATTATCTGTTTGAAAGATGAAAATACTTCAAATGAATTGAAAATAGTTTGGGCTTCATTTTTATTTCAGCCTGGGGAGAATAGAGTGAAAAATATAAGGAATGTCCAGGGCTCATTCCTTCATCAGGGCTGCGTGGTCCCGTGTTGAAGAGGGGCAGAATTAACCTCAAGTTTTGTATTTTTTCTATTTCCCCTCCTCAGCAAGGCTGTTTTCTGCTCCTGGGCTGGGGCTGGGAGCTCGGTGGGGGCTGCAGCTCCGATGGTCAGCCCCGTGGCACGGCCAGCACCCAGCCCTGCTTGGCCCCTCTGCTCCTGCCCACAAAACTGGGGCAGGAAGAGCAATTTTACACCAGCAGCTGCATCCACAGCTGGATCTGGGTGAGAAGGCTGTGAGCTGGTGGGCTCACCCAGATGTTGCCATCTCCCTGCCTTCCAGGAGGTTTCACCACTCCCTGACCGACAACAACCGCTGGATCCGGGAGCGCAGCCACGAGTCCTACGCCAAGAACTATTCCGTCGTCTTCCCGCACGACGAGCCCCTGGCAGGACGCAACGTGAGGAAGGACCCCCTGCACGAGGTGAGGACAGGCATGGGCTGGCCCTCAGAGCAGCAGAAAGGAGCTCACAAGGAGTGGCTGCAGCTCTGTCGNGTTTCACCTTCACCAATTCCTGTTCCTCAAAATTAGTCTAGCGGTTTGAGTGTCTCTTAGAATTATTTACTCTTTTTTGGCTGTTTTTCTCCTAAGAGACAAGCAAAGCGGGCTCAAGCCTTAAAGGTATGAAGACAAATTTATCAACAAAGCTACAAGAAAGAAAAAATGTAAAAGTATCAGAATGAAACCTTCAAAACACTTCTCCTCGCCCCATACAACTGTTGACTTTCCCAGTGACAACATAAAGAGGCAAAGAGCACTGTGAGGGTTCTGGGGCCATGGGGAGTTTAATGGTAGAGAGCCTGAGCGTTCCCATGATATTGAACTCAGCAGATATGGATTGAGAACATGGTGATGATCACTGGATGAGGGAAAAGGGGAGAGGAGATACTCCGGGGCTGAGTCCATCCCATGATATTTGACTCAGCAGATATGGATTGAGAACATGGTGATGATCACTGGGCAAGTGAAAAGGAGAGAGGAGAGCTCAGGTGCTGAGTCCACCCCAGGGGCAGCTGAGAGGGCTGAGGATGCTGAACACTCACAGGAATCTCCTGCCCCTGCTCACTGTGTCCTGCTCACCATTTAGCAGCGATTTCTCCCCAAAACAACGTCTCTCAGCGTGGAATGACGCTGGGGCACAGGGAGGGCTGTGGGAAGGGGGATGTGCCTCTCTGCAGATGGTTTTGCCAGCACCCCCTAAGTGGTTTTGCTCCCTGGAGCCACCAGCCAGGGCTCCCTCCTGCTCCAGCCCCTTCTCCACACAAACATTCGTAGGTGAACACTCTCAGGATGCAGCACTTGAGACAAAACCCCAATTCCCACCATTTTGCTGCACCAGCAGCTCGGAACCCCCCAAAATTCCTGGAGACAACTCAGCGTGACTCAGCAGCAGAGCCTCATCCCAGCCCCAGCCCCAGCAAAACCACATTTCCCAAACCCTTTCCTGCTCCTCTCTGATTGACATCACACCATTCCTCTTCCAACTGCAGGGCAGAGGCTCGAGCAGTACCGCAGACACCCCTGCCCGCCAGCCCCCGGTGTTTGGTTGACAGCTCAGTTGTTTTCTGTCACCGAGGATGCAATTTATTTTTTAATAGCACGTCTAATAAGCGATGCCCACTTGACTGACAGGCTGCTATTTATCCATGCAGCTCCAGAACATGTGCTGTGTTTTATAAATAGGCACTGAGTGATTTCTGAGATGTTCAACAAGATCTATTCTTTTTTCCGAACTGAGGCTCCAAACAAAAATGTCTTAATGGATCCTTAATTAATTGCGTGCAGAGAGATTTTCCTGAGAGCACAGAGGAGGGATGAGAAGGCTGCTGTATAAATATTAAATGTTGTTATGTAATTAGTCTGTAAACATCGTGGAGAATCTTGCTGTCTGCATGTAGCATCTCTTGGTCAGAAATTAGGGCAGGTTTCGGTGGGGTGCAGAGCTGGGCTGTGGCTCTCTGCCCCTTGACCACCCTTGAGGAAAACATCCTGCCTGAGGGGGACAAAAATCAGGCAATTCTTTGGTTTGACACTCTTTTAAAAGACAAACTGTGGGGCTGATTTTGGCTGTTGATAGCCACAGCCAAGGGGTCACAAGTCTGGTCTTCAACCCACATCTGCACCCGAGGAGAGCAGCCCGAGTGCTCCTCAAAAAGCTGTGAAAGGGCTTTTTTTAAAAATGCTGTTTGTTCCTATTTCTTCCGTGCAGGAGCTGCTGCGACAGGGCTGTGTTTTCCAGGAGAGACATGGCTGGGAAAGACCTGGCTGGTTCAACCCTGGGGGAGCAGCCCCGGTAAGAACTCCTGGGGTTTTGGGGGGGTCTTCAGCCTGCAGAGACCAGCTGGGGTAGGACCCATCACGACGGGCAGGGATGGGTGGGGACCCACCCCTGAGGGCAGGGATTTTGGGGTGGGGACCCCTCACCATGACAGGCATGCTGTGGTGGGGACCCATTAATGTGGGCAGGGATTTTGGGATGGGGATCCATTACTGAGGACAGGGATGTTGAGGTGGGAATCCATCACCATGGGCAGGGATGTTGGCGTGAGGATCCGTCACTGAGGGCAGGGATATTGGGATGGGAATTCATCCCTGAGGGCAAGGAGGCTGTGGTCAGACTCATGGCCATGGGACAGGATGCTCTGGTAGGACCCATCCCCATGGGCAGGGATTTTGGGGTGAGGATCCATCACTGAGGACAGGGATTTTGGGGTGGGAATCCATCACCATGGGCAGAGATGTTGGGGTAAGGATCTGTCCCTGAGGGCAGGGATGTTGGGGTGAGAATCCATCACTGTGGGCAGGGATGTTGGGGTGAGGATTCATGCCTGAGGGCAGGGATTTTGGAGTGAGGATCCATCCCCATGGACGGGGATATCAGAGCGGGAACCCACTCCCGTGGCAAACAGGGATGCTGGGGTGAGGACCCACCACCACAGCCATCTCTCCAGGAGTGGGGTGAATGTGACAAGGAGTCCTTTGGCTTCGGCCTCACCTCCTCTTCCTCTCTGTCCCCGCGTTCCCCGGCTCCCCCAGGTCCTGGACTACGATTATTACGGCGCCTACGGCCGCCAGCGCCACCGGGACTACACCTACAACCGCCTGCTGGGGGACGAGTACACCTTCGACTTCCCCCCTCACCACGACATCGTGAGTGGGGCTGAGAGCCCCCCAAACTCCCAGGGAACTGGGGGGGCTTAGAGGCAGCAGAACCTGTGCCCCATCGCTGCTTTGGGGGGAGCTGGTGATGCTCGGAGGGAGGGGAAGCTCCAAAACAGCGAAAAAGGTCCCAAAAATATTAAGAGAAATGTGTAGCCCGTGCTCAGAAACCTCAGGGGAGAGGCCATGGGAATCGTGCTGCTGCTTTCCTAAAGTGTCAAGACCAGTTTGGGGTGGGGAAACCTCAATTTGATAAAATTTAGGTGTTATTAATGATAACTGTCAGTGGGTTAGTGAGGTGAGGAATGGGATCAAGCGCTCGGGGTGGCCTGTCAGGCTCACTCCAGCAAATACCTGCTTCTTTCAGGAGCATTTTCAAGCCTTTAAAAGCACCAGGAGAGTGTCCTGGTATCGTTTCCTGTTATGTAAATGGTTTAATTTGTGTTTCCCTTCGTGGGCTGAGAGCACGGCTCAGCCTCAGCGCCGTGTTTGCTCTAATTGCAGATCAAGAAGGAATGTTTAACGTGCAGGAACGCCCTGGCTCTCTTCGACATGTCTTATTTCGGGAAATTCTACCTGGTCGGACCCGAAGCGACGAAAGCAGCCGACTGGCTGTTCAGTGCTGATGTGAGCAAAGCTCCAGGTACGGGCTCAGCTCCTCGTTTTGCTGGGGAAATCTGGCCCCAAAACAGCCCAGGGGGAGCCCAGACTGGCTTTTCCTCCCAAACTGCCTTTGCAGAGGGGATGGGAAGCGTGTGGGGGAGGCTGCTCCCCCTGTCCTCACCACAGGCTGGGTTCTGCCTCATCTCCACGGGGGCTCAGTGCTCTGAGCTCGGGGATGAAGGAGGGAGGTTTCCCTCTGGCTCCAGCTGTGGCTCACATCTGGAGGTGCGATGGGTGCTGGAGCAAACCACGCACAACCCTCGCCAGCTGTGGTTTGTTGTCCCCCTTTTCCGAGGCTGGGTGGCATTTCTAAGGACGCAAATCCAGCTCCTCACACAGGAAAAGGAACAAAATCATCGTTCCTGTCCCCCTGCTGGTGCTGCCAGGGCCGGGCAGGGCAAAGCCAGGCGGGTGATTTAATGACGGGGACAGGTTTTCCTGCTGCCCACCCTCGTCCCCGTGGCGGGGCCGGCTGATGGGCAGCGCTGCCCGTGTCCCCGCAGGCTCCACCGTGTACACCTGCATGCTGAACCGGCAGGGCGGCGTGGAGAGCGACCTGACTGTCAGCAGGATCAGCCCCGGGGCCCCGGGCTCGCCCCTGGCTCCCGCTTTTGAAGGTAAAACCCTGAGCCCGGGGATGCTGGAGGGCGGAGCTCTGGCTGTGTTCACTCTCCCGCAGTTTATTATTAGTGAATTATCATTTATTTTTATTTTTATTTAATTTTAAATATTATTATTTATTGTTTTACGTCTATATTTGTTTATTTATTATTTTATTTCTATATTTATTTCATTTCTTTATTGTTTATTTATACATCATTAGTGAATTCCCAGGCTTTCCCGCCGCCTTTTCAGCCGTGTGTCAATGCACACAAAGATGTTGCATCAATAAGATGACGGGACTCAGTTTCTTCACCCAGGAAAAGCCAATTCTTTATTCACATAACTCATTTTTATACAGTTTTTTCCAATTGGCTAGTAGTTTTCTTAATTTATTAATTGGTTAAAAGGTGTTTTTTGTGTATGTGCTAAGACTCTCTCTTTTACTCAGGTGTTTACATTTTTCCTTTGTGGGCTCTCATGGGACAGATGTACCTTTTATGCAGGTGCAAACTTATTTCTCTGACTAGAATAGGCTGTTGTGTTAAGTGACTTTTCCATTCCTTTGATTCTTTCTTCTGGGAACTTACAGGCTAGCTGGCAATTCAGCCGAGCAAGGCCTGAATTTATAAGGCATTACTTTTATATGAATTTATAAGGCATTACTTTTATGTTTATAAAGTCACTACCTTTATTTATGTTTTTTGTGTGTCACCTGCATGTGACACAAAGGCTTTTCCAGTCCTGGGCAGGTTTGTTGCAGCACCTCCTCCCTCCCTAGCGTGCTGAAGGGGCTGCAGGCACAGGGTTTTGATTGCATTTTCCTAATGGCAGCCACCTGGCTTTTTCCACCTCTCTGCCTGGGTCCCTGTAACCTGATTATGGCCCTGTCCCCGGGGCCCTGCGCTGCTCTTCGCTGTTATTGGGTTTGTCCAGCCCTGCCTGGTGGCTCTGACCTCGGTCCCAGTCTTTATCAGCTGCAATTAAAGGGGATGGAAAGGCAGCAGAGCAGCCCTGGGGGCAGAAATGGCATTAGAGGCTGAGGAGGAGGATGCTGAGCTGGGCTCTGGCCAAGCACAGGGTGTGCACTGGGTGACACAGAGCCCTGTCCTCACGCTGTGTCACCTACAGCTGAGCCAATCTCACCTTGTTTGTCCCAGCAGTGTGGGGACGCTGATTTGGGAGTGATTTTTTCCCTCCCTTGTGGGTTATGCCCACACTTCTGAGGGCCAGCCTGGCAGAAATGTGGCTGATATTAATTAGCCAGACGGCACGATCGAGTGTGCCTTGAAAAATCAAAAAGGTTTTAATAAAGAAGGAAAATAATAGAAAAAACCAAAGCAAGGCCAAGCACAGTACAGAGATGAGTCTCCTACCTGCTGCAACACCTCCAAAACCGTGGAGTTTCTTTGTTCTCTCTTTAGTACTTAACAGCCAAGGTGGGCTTTTTGGCCCTTGGCCAATGAGATGAACAACAGACTTTGAGTTACATTTCCGGAGCCCAATCCACACTTCTGGGCTGGCTCCCAGCCAATTACAATGAGAAACCCACAGAAATTTTCAGCTAACTCCCTAAAATGTCTAAAGGTAAACTGAAATTCTTTCCCTATTTGGAAGCACCTGCTGGAGATGTAGGGAATTCATCACCACATTCCCCAGAATCTTTCTTCCCTCCTGTCTGGGACACTGGCACGGGAAGCAGGGTGGGAAGTGGCTGGCAGAGCTGCAGGCTCCGTCGGGCACTGGAGGAGTTTAATCACAGCAAAGTCTATTTTTCCAATTACAGTAGGTGGCTGCACTTATTATCATTATGACAGAATACCAGAGAGCAATTTGGTAGTGGCAGGAAAGACAGAGGGAAGATTGATTACATATTAATCAGCTCTCAAACACCATCCCTGGTGATCTTTCCACCCAGGATTACTGAGAAGGTGAAATTCTTCCCTGCACGCAGTAAAATTCCCACACTGGTTATGGGCTGGTCACTGCAGCATTCCCAGCTCCCACCTGTAGCTCACAGCTCCTTCCACACTGGAAGATCTGTTCTGTACTGGGACAAAAGTGTCACCATCCATCCCTGGATGTGTTTAAAAAAAGACTGGACGTGGCACTCGGTGCCACGATCTAGTTGAGGTGTTAGGGCATGGCTTGGACTCGATGATCTTGAAGGTCTCTTCCAAAATAGAAATTCTGTGGTTCTGTGATTCTGTGGAAAGTGCAGATGCTTTTGCTGTTGGTCTCCAGGAGTTCTTTTCCTGTGATGCTCACGCACTTTCACTGTTAATGATCATTTGGTTTTCACCGTGCTGAGCCCCACAAAAAGCAGAGCCCCAAAGCCTTCCCTAACCCCACTGCTCTTCAACCTCCCCTTTTATTGGCAGTCTCCGCCCAGGGCTGTGCAAGCTGGGGAGGCTCAGGGCTGCATTTGAGGCTCTGCAGAGCAGAACCAGCCCAGCCCTCTGAGCCCTGAAAGGCTTCCCGGGGCTGTGTTCCAGGGGACGGCTACTACCTGGCCATCGGCGGGGCTGTGGCTCAGCAAAACTGGTCCCACATCACCACCGTGCTGCAGGACATGAAATTCCAGTGCAAACTCCTCGACTGCTCCGAGGAGCTGGGAATGATGAGCATCCAGGGCCCTCTGAGGTGAGAGGAGCGAGCTGGCCCCTCCTTGCAACCTGAGCCGGGAGAGGTGGAGGGAGGGATGGAGGGAGGGATGCAGGGATGCAGGGAGGGATGCAGGGATGCAGGGAGGGATGCCTCAGTTCAGGTCCCCGTGTTTTCCCCATGACAGCAAGTGCTGATCTGTTTTGGGTATCACTCCATTTTCCACGGAACTGAAATTTCTTTCGAGGTTGCACATCAGCCACCTCAGCTCCTCTTTGGAGTGAGCAGTCTGCCTTGCCAGCGAGATGAGGGAGCAAGTTTTGGGGACACCCCTCAGGGCAGGCTGGCAGCTGATTGCCCTCACTGTGCCCACTTTGCTGTTTCCCCACAGCCGTGTTGTCCTCCAAGAAGTTCTCGACACCGACCTCAGCAACGAAGCCTTTCCCTTCTCCACACACAAAATCACCACGGCTGCAGGATGCCAGGTAGGAAGGGGCCACTCTGAGCTGTCCGGGGAGCTCTGGGCTCTGTGCACCCACCAGCCAAGCAGAGAATCCCAGACTGGTTTGGCTTGGAAGGGACCTGAAAGATCATTTATTCCATGGCCAGGGACACCTCCCACTCTCCCAGGTTGGTCCAAACCTCGTCCAACCCGGCCTGGGACACTTCCAGGGATGGGGCAGCCACAGCTGCTCTGGGCACCCTGTGCCATCTCCCTCTGTTAGGGATGTGTCTGCCTCCACTTTATTGCAGAGAGGTTTCCGTGTGGTTTTTGTAGGAAAAGGCCAAAACCCAGAGTGAGAAAAGGGTGTTTTCCTCCCTGACTCCCTGCCAGGTGCCATCCTGCTCTGCCAGCCCTCCCAGGGGTGTCACAGGGACAGGGTGACTCACGGCTTTGCAGTGATGGTAGAGGAACGAGAGATGCCTCCATGGATTAGGGTGAGCACCGGTGATGAGATCTACCTGATGCTCCAGACACTTCCCATTTCCCCGTCCTCATAAAAAAAATGGGGACAATTTAATGCAAAGCCTGTCAGGTAGTGGCAGTGGGGACTGGGCAGCGTGGGAGCTGCTGTGTTTGATCACAGGAGAAGCCTGACAGCCCTAAGCTTCCTGTACAGGCACAGATCATCCTGCTCTGCCCAGGCTTCGGGGCTCACAGATACCCTGAAGCTGTTGATTGAGCCTGCTTGAAACACCCTAAATAGAAGAGTCGGTGACCATGAAGTGTCATTTTTTCTCAGAGGAGAAATGTCCTGGGAAAACCTGCTGCTGGCAAGTTGGGTATGGGGGAAAAGCTTTTGTAAGATATCCTGGAGAAACTCTGTTTTCTCAGTGATGTTTATCCCAGGTGAAATATTCCTATGGTTGCAAAAACACTTTGAAGAGAGGGTGGAATTTGTACCCCCTCCTTTCCACGGGAATCCTGGGCAGGGCAGGATCCCAGAGCATCATCCCTCTCCTGCTGCCTGGGCTGCCTGGGAGGAGGGACCATGCCCAGGACTCACTCTGGCTCCCGGGCTGGTGCCTGGTGGGGGATGAAGGAGGTGAAGGTGAAGCAGTAAATCTCATAAAAGGCAGCAGGAGAGCCAGGAGCTGCAGCAGGCTGGATGTTAAGGAAATTGGGTTAAGCCACGTGCGGCCACTTTTCATTCAGAATTAAAATGGCTTTAATTCGACTGCAGCTGCCTGCTGAAGGGATTGCTGCTAAATCAAATTAGAGCCTCTTGATTCGTGAGCAAGAGCCTGGCCAGGCCTTAAGGTGGTTTAACTGAGGCACAGATTTTGCCCAAGTCAGAATTATCTCCAAACCATTGCCATCAAAGCACCCAGGGCTTTGGGCGCCCAACAATTCAACCCAAAGTGAGTTCAGTGTCCCTTGGAGGAGAACCTTGGCCTGGGGAACTTCAAAGCCAACCCACTGCTGCAGGTTGTCCAAAGTATTGGATTTTAGCCTCCATTAATCCTCCTCACAGCCTCCCTTGTCAGCCTGTAGCAGACTGGTATCATCTTGTAATAATCTGCTTATCCCCTGGGAAAGGTGTGGAAATGTTCCTGTCTCTGGGGCTGTGATGAGTTTATTTGCATTTCACTTCAAGTTTGTTATAAATAATCGGGTCCTTCGAGGAAGACAGAGCTGGCAGAAGTTCGGTGGATTCTTTGGAGTTGTAAGTTCCCTGATGGACAGGGAAAAGCTCTCCTGCCTGAGGGATGTGGGCTGGGAGGGGACTCCCTGCCTGCTGCCAGGGCCACCCTTCAGGAGATCTCCTTTGTCCCACTGGACAATGAACACCAGGGCCCCCATCCCACGCCAGAATTAGAGTGGGAGGATTTCTCAGGGCAGCAGGCTGAAGCCTTTGCTGATATTATCACCTTCCAGGGGGATTAAACTGAACCCAGCATCTTTAAAAAGTTATCGCTGAGATTTTCCTGCATTAACTCAGTAGTTGAACAAAATCAGCTGGAGTCAAAGGAGAGTTCCAGCAGAGTTAATGACTCTGGAAATTATGGACTGGTTGGTGAGTTTATATATAGAGCCTCTCATTGTATGGAACAGCAGAGAAAGGTCCCCCTTTGAATCTCCCTGCTGGAGACAGGGGGAAATTCAGGTTTTCATTTTCTACAATACCTGGAATGCTTTTGAATTGCTGCACAAAAAACCCAGGAACTGACGCTATTTCACTGCTCCAGCTGAAAGACCCGTTCCCATGGGAATCCAGCAGGGCTGCTGAGTCCAGCCCTCAGCATTCCCCTCCATGGTGGGATGTGAGTCCTGCCTGGGCTCCACACACACGGGGCCAACCCCAATCCCCCCCTGTGCCGAGCTGATCACCGGCACCCCAATTTTCCAGGGTTACCTGTTTTCTGTGGGGCACTGCTCTTGCTGGGATGCTCGTTCCCCTGGAGCACTGGAGGTTTGAGAGGAAGTTTCTCCCAGGAGTAACTTGCTCTTGATTGTAAAGAGCACTTTAACTGCAGTCACAGACGGGGTTAATGAGCCGGGAAGTTGCCTGTCAATCCCCGGAGCATCTCCTGCCGAAATGAAGATGGAAGCTGGCTTGCAGCAGCCTCATCTCTGACTGTTCCCTAATTAGATGACACCTTTGTGAAGGGGAAATGGCTTCTCTGAGCCCCTTGTGCTCCCGGGGAAGGCATTGCCAGCCTTTGTACCTCACCGCAGGGACCAGGGCAGGGCTGGCTCAAAATAAATTCCCCATCCTAAATGTTCCTTCCTCCTCCCTATTCCTATTGCAGAGGTTAAGGTGGTTTACAATCCGCTCTGGACTCTGCTGGAGGAGGTGATTTTTGTGCATTGGGGGAGCAGGAACGGGTTTGGGTTCCCAGCTGTGCCCTCTGGCCCTGCTGGCAGCACAGAGCCCAGGCAGCCCTCGGGCACTTCTGCCTGCTCTGGGCAGCAGCTGCCGGTGTCTGTTTGCATTTGTCCCCGGGATTGGAGAGCACAGCTGGCCCCGGCTCTGCTCGGAGCAAGAGCTCAGCAAATGGCAAAATGCAGCTTCTGCCCCAAGCACACCCACAGCCAGCACAGCCAGGCCAGCCCCAAGGCCACCAGAACCAGCCTGGAAGTGTGTTCTGAGCTGGAAATGGCTTTGCTAACAGGAGAGATCACAATCCAGAGCAAAACTCTGGAGTTAATCTCTTTCCCTAAGCAAGCTCGGTATTTGTGGCGGATGTGCATCTGAAAGGATGAACCGGAGGGGTTTTGTGGGGGAGGAAGTGGAGAAATACAATGGGATGAATCAGAGGGAAAGGCAGCTCAGACCCAGGGGCTGCCTCCAGGGAAGGTGTCTGAGCTGGGCTGGTCCCAGTTGGCCTGGAAAGTTTTGGGAATGGAGAGAATGGAGCTTTGGGAATGGAGGGAATGGAGCTTTGGGAATGGAGCTTTGGGAATGGAAGGAATGGAGCTTTGGGAATGGAGGGAATGGAGCTTTGGGAATGGAGGCTGTTTCAGAGGGACAACAGGAGGGTGCAGGCAGGGCTGCCTGGGTGAGGAGCTGGTGGAGCACAGGCAGGGCAGTCTGTTCCCTGGGATTGCAGCCAGGCTCCATCCCTGGGAATGAGGCTCCTCTGGAGAAGCACCGAGTCCCTTGTGCCGATCTGCTCACTCCTCCTTGGAGCTTCTTGCATTTGGTGTGGAGCTGCTCTGACAGCACAGCTTTGGGACACAGCCTCCGTGGGGAAACCTGAGCATTGCTCGGTGGGAGTGGGATGTGGGTCAGGACACCGGGCTCAGCCCCCGCCCAGGAGCCTTTGGGGGGCTCTGCTGTGGGAGCGCTGTGCAAGAAGGGGACATCCCTGTGCAAGGGACAACAGTGATGCCCCAAAAGCACGACAGTCCTGCTGGGGACCCGCTTCCCTGTCTTAATGGATCAGCAGAGGGAGACAAAAGCTCTGCTGGAGCTGGAGCATCACATCTCACCCCAGCCCTGGAATGTGTAGCCAGAGGATGCTGCCAGCAACCACCTCTGCCCATTGGCACTGATGGTTTGAGGTGCCAGATTTAGGTTATCCAGTGATGAGAAACTCACTCTGACCCTGTCTTTGTGCAAGAAAGGAGAGCACAGGACTGCCTCCCACGAGGTTCCCAGGCCAAGCTGGCTTTTCCCCTCAGTGAGAGTGTGTGGCCTCCCCCAGGCCGCACAGCCCGGCCCCAGCACAGGGCTGTTTGCCCTCTTGCCTTTGCAGGTCCGGGCCATGAGGTTGTCGTTCGTGGGCGAGATGGGCTGGGAGCTGCACGTGCCCAGGGCTGACTGTGTGAAGGTTTACCGGGCGGTGATGCAGGCGGGAGCCCGGCACGGCATCGCCAATGCCGGCTACAGAGCCATCGACAGCCTCAGCATCGAGAAAGGTCCTTGCTCCCCTCTCAGCACCACTCCCTGCTCCTCCTCCGGCGGGGGGGAACAGGGCAAGGAGATTTTTCTCAGCTTCAGGGTGGCTGGAGGTGTGGCAGAATGCTGAGAATTCCCCTTATTGAGGGGCTCCCCTCTTGAGAATTCCCCTCTCTGTGGGCTCCTCTCGAGGGTGTTTTATGCAGGGCCAAGTGGATGAGGGGCAGTGGGTGTCCAGGGATCAGTGGGTGACCCCTGCTCGCTCCCTGCAGGCTACAGGCACTGGCACGCAGACCTGCGGCCCGACGACACCCCGCTGGAGGCAGGGCTGGCCTTCACCTGCAAGCTGAAATCCAGCATCCCCTTCCTGGGCCGGGAGGCTGTGGAGGCTCAGAAGGCCAAGGGCATCTTCCGGCGCCTGGTGTGCTTTACCACAGAGGAGTGAGTACCACCGCTGGGGCTGCAGCTCCCAGAGCCGGGACCACCCCTGGAGCTGCCCCTCCACGCAGCCCACCCGGCCCTGGGCACACACACACAGGTGCCACACCTGGATGAATGTGGAGCTCACTGCGAGCCGGCTCGGCTGTTTTCCATGCTCTAATTCCATCTCTCATTTAAATCCCACCGCGAATTCCCTGTTGGATGTTTAGTGGGAGGGTGTGAGGGGGTTGTTGATCTTGTTTCACCCGGAGCAGCGGGAGGTTTTGCAAATTGGGCTGGAGGGATTTTGGGTTGGGAATGAGCCCGTGGGCAGTGGCAGCCCTGGCACACGGGCTGGCCTGGGGCTGAGCCAGACTCCTCCGGGCCTTTGGGCTTTGGTGTGGCAGCTCTGCCCTTGCCGTGCAGGAAGGTGCCCATGTTCGGCCTGGAGGCGGTCTGGAGGGACGGGAAGGTGGTCGGCCACATCCGCCGGGCAGATTTTGGATTTGCCATCGACAAAACCATCGCCTACGGCTACATCCGTGACCCTGCAGGGGGCCCGGTGAGTGCAGGGCCCCGCGGGGGCTGTGCCTCCTTCCCTGCAGTGCCACAAACCCACTGCTGTCACCTGGGCTGGGAGAGGGGACAGCAGCTCCCTTGAGCTTGCCCTGTGCAGGGTGAGGGATGTCACGGCTTGGTGTCACCCACTGTCACTGGGTGAGGTCCATGTGAGCTCAAGTGCTGTCTCGGGTGTTAATTGCAACCAAATATTTAATTGCAGTAGTGAATTAGTTAATGTTGTAGACAGCAATGACCAACAGGAGCAGGGCAGGCTCTTAATTAACCCTGGGAGAACTCCCGGATAATCAGTCAGGTGCCCTCATTAAGCAGCATGCTGTGGGGACAGAGGTGACATCTCCAGGGACCTTTCCTGTGCCAGCCAAGAGCTGTGTGTGTGCTGTGATTCCTGCTCTTGCCTTGGCTTTTCATCCTGCATCCCTGCAAGAGTCCCAGGGCAAGTGGCTCCGTGGACCAGTTGCCCCTGGGAACCTCCTTTTCTCCCAGGGATGAATGTTCGTCCTCCTTTTTCCTCTCTTTTTCCCTCTTCCTCTGCCTTTTTCTCTTCCTTTCCCTCTTCCTTTTCCTCTGCCTTTTTCTCTCCTTTTCCCTTTCCCCTTTTCCATTTTTCCCTCCCCCCTCTCCTTTCTTTTCCCCTTTCCTTTCCCCTTTTTTTTTCTTTCCATCCTATACCTCCACAGAGGGGAAAAAAAGAAAACCTAAAATTTTGAAACACTGATTTTTTATTTTTTTTTAACAGTTCTCCTTTTTAATCAGTTCTCTTCCTCCTTTGCACACACCCTCTGGGGGTGGCAGGGCCTGGTTTTCGGCAGAGAGCAGATGTGCGGGGCGGGTGGGAGCTTGCCCAGGGGTGGAGTTGGGATGCTGGCGCCCTACAGGGGTTTTTCCATGGCTCTCCCTCGCAGGTTTCCCTGGATTTTGTGAAGAGTGGCAGCTACGAGCTGGAGCGGATGGGAGTGACCTTCCTGGCCCGAGCTCACACCAAGTCCCCGTTCGACCCCGACAACAAACGCGTGAAGGGCTTTTACTGAGCGGCGGTGCCCAGAGGGGCGGAGGAGCTGCCGGCGGAATTCCCGGCCCCCAGCTGGCTCCGGGGTCAGCTGCGAGAGCCGGGAAAACGCCTGGAACTCTCAAGTCAATGTGGGTCGAATTACAGGGGAGAGGAGGAAGAGATTCCAAAAAGCCCACAGACTCCGGTGCTCTGTTTCCCGAGTGAAGCGGTGCCGCTGCGGCAATAATTCTTTTCCGTGGGTTAATTGGCCTGCAAACCGTGTTTGGTCTCACTGCATGTGGAGTGGTTTCAATTTTTGACTTTGCTGGAAACTCTTTCCCCCCCAGTGTAGTTTCGTGCTGCCTGGAAATTAATTTTTTTTTAATTAATTCAGCTGTTAATACAGCTGGAGCCTCCAAACCTGCCTTCCCTCTGGTCCCTTTGCTGCTTCTGTCCCCTCTCCCATGGGTGTCACCTCGTCCTGGCTGCGCCCTGGGGACTCTGCTGGGGTGGAGGGAAAGGGGCAGGAGGGCAGGGTCATGGCCCAGGCTCAGGCCGTGGGTTCTTCTCTGCCACTGGGGTTTGTGTCTGTGTGTCAGAACCACGGAACCATGGAACGGTTTGGGTTGGAAGGGACCTTAAAGCCCGTCTCATTCCACGGGCAGGGACACCTTCCACTATCCCAGGCTGCTCCAATCCCCACCCAGCCTGGCCTGAGACACTTCCAGGGATGGGACAGCCACGATTTTTCTGGGCTGTGGTTTAAGGGGGCACCGGCCCCACAGCTGCCCTTGGCCCTGTGCGCTGGCAGCTCCTTGTGGCATGTCCCCAAAGGTCACCTCGGAGGTGGCTCCTTTTAGCTCCTGGCAGACTGGGGGGTGCTGGCAGAGGCTGAGCCCTGAGCTCAAAGCCCCGCAGGCTCCGGCAGCTCAGAGCCAGCCTGGGGGGCAGCAGGGAGGGTTTGCCCTCACACGCACACAGCCTGTGCCGCAGGGAAGGATCAGCGACTCCCCATCACCAGCCCCTGCTCCGGTCCCCTCGCTGGGCTCTCTGCTGAAGCTTTCACCTGCCTGAAGGAATAATCTCACTCCCTGCTCTTCCCTTTTTTTTCCCCTTGACTAGGTTTGTTCGGGTCATACCCTCTTTAGAGCTGATTTCCATTCCTTACCCTCGTGCCGCGAGCAAGAGCGTGAACTCTGAAATGCTTTGGTTTTACTGAAAACATTAAAAACCAGGATTGAGATGATTTTTTTTTCTCTTGAATAGGAGGTGACTGCCCTCCCTTTGGCAGGGTGGAGGGCAGGGGAGGGGTGGCCACAGTCCTGTTCTGAGTGAGGGAACGTTCTGCCTCCCTGCCAAGCCAGGAAGATCAGATTTTGCTTTAAAAAGCCTTTTCTGGTGTGCAGTGCTCTGACCTGAGGTTTCTCTTACACCCAAGGTGGCTGGGAAAGAAATTTGGGGACCACCAGGCCTGGATCCCACCTGTCCCAGGGTAGCAAGGGCAGGCACCAAGCCGGGATAATGGAAGCTGGGATGGACGTGGACTCTCCTGCAGCACCTCCAGCCTCTCTTTTGCTCCTCCTGAATGTTCTCCCTTCGGAGCTCAACAGCAAAAAAGCAATTTATTTTACATTTAGATATTTAATGGAGCAATTTTTCCTGACAAAAGATTTGTCATTCTCCCTCCCCCCCCTTCCCCTTTTCCAAACCCCATCCCAGAGGTATCGTTTGTTCCCAGCCACTGGCATCCGGTGGCATTGAGAGAGGAATAAAAGTGGGGGAAGGAGTGTGGTGGGGGAGCTGCGGGCCCTGCAGGAGGGAGGGGAGTGCTGGGTGGGCGTTGTGGCACCCCTCCCTCCCTCCTTCCCTCCCTCCTTCCCTCCCTCCTTCCATCCATCCCTGCCCCAGCTGCCAGCATGAGGGGAGCACCTGTGGAGCCATCCTGAGCAGGACGGGACCGTGGGACACCGGCGAGGCTTTTCTGCTGCTCCCACACATCCCTTTGCTCCGTGCCTCAGTTTCCCCGCAGGCAAACCAGCTCCATCCCCCCTCCCTGGCGCGGCACAATAGCAAACCTCGCCGTTGTTATTCCGGGGGTGGGAAGCAGCATTACTCAGAGCCAGCGTTGCTAATCAGGCACTAAATATAGCGCTCCCCATCCCCGGAGGACTTTGTGAACTCTGCCTGACGAGCTCCGACCCCCTCCCGGTGGCAGGGCCGGGGCACCGGCTGGCATCGCTGCGTGGGCAGGACGCGACGGGATGTTCCCCATGGATGGATGGATGGATGGATGCTCCTGCCTGGAGGCGCTTCCCGGCCCGGTGGCAGCACCGTGTCAGTCCCCGCGGAGCTGGCCCAGGTTGAGGGGGACGGGGGCAGCGGGCTGAGGCTCCGGGGCGGGCGGGCAGCGCGGGACGGGCTCCCGCAGCCTCTCGGTGATGCGGGGAAGCGGCTGCTTCTCCCACTCGCCCTGCAAGAGAGGTCGGCACCCGTGAGAGCACGGCGGGTGGAGATTCTTTCCCCCAGAAAGGGAGGAAGGTGTTGGAGGCTCGATGTTTCCATCTGTTTGGGGAAATGCCACCAGCTTTAAGGTCTGAAGTGGTTTTTAGCCCAAATCAGGGTGTTTTCTCATTAGACATCACTAATTATTCCTAGTGCAGAAGCACCTACACATCCCCTGAATGGTGCAGACATCTGAGGTGCTCCATGTTCCACAAATCCACCCCAGCTGGGGAGTTTCCACCCCAAAATTGTTACCTGCCAAGTCAGGTGGAGACAGCTCAAACCAGAGAGCCCCACAGGCCCACCACGCTCTGGAAAACGCTCCTTTAGCAGGAACTGGCAGGAATTTCCAGGATATGCCCGTGGAGCAGGAGGGATGCCATGGAGCAGAGCCAGGGAAGGGCTGTCACAGCCATCAGGGCTCACGGTGACCACGGCCAGGACAAATCCCCCCACTCTGTGCATCCGTGGAGGCACCTTGTCTCGGGAACGCTCCCTGCAAAGAACACCCTGCCAGGTGCAGGCAGCGCCCGGGGCTGAGCCTACCGAGCAGGATCTAACTCAGATGTGACATTGGCGTGGCCTGGTGGCCGGTGGGGACGTGGGCACGGGCCGGGAGGGCACGGCGGGCTCGGCTCCGGGGCGGTGATGCTCCGGCTGGGCTGCCGGCTGCGTGTTCATGCGGAAATGTCAGCGAGAGGCTGAGCCGCAGCCTGAGCAGGAGGAGGGAGGTCTGGAGAGGAGAGGTAGAGCCGTGAGTCATCAGCGAGATGAAAGTGGAATTTGTGTTTTCGGCTGACATTTCCCCTGGTATGTCAAGCGAAACGGGCCAGAGCTTGCGCCAGCACCGGGAAAACCCTGGGGAAAGATGGAGCGGGATGGAGGCACCTTTCCAAAGCTCATGGGGAGTGACCAGAGAGGGGACAGCATTGCAGGGGAGCACCGGCTGGAGAAACAACTCCTTTCCTGTGTCCTCATGGCTTAGGGGGACAATTAAGCATCTTTAGGGTGTTCCTGCCCTGAGCCCATCTGCTGCGGCGTCTGCCCTGCTGGTACATCCCCAACCCTGAGCCTGCTTTCTGCAGAGATCAAAGGCATGTGGAGTGTCTTGACAGTTGTTGTTTTCAGTGCTCTCGAGTGGAAATTTGAACAGAGAGAGTTTACTGCGAGCCCTCGTGGGCACAGGGGAACCTGGGGACGGCACCGTCCCCGCTGCCGCTCACAAGTGTTACCTTGAGATTTGGCTTGATAATTAACAGCACTCAGTTCCTTCCAGAAATCATCAGATCTGGGATCACTGAGCTGCAAAAACATGAGCTTAATTAGAAGCTGGTGCTTTTCTTTTGGCAGAAACAGTAAAAATGAGATGTCTCCAAGCCGGGCTCTCTCTGAAACACCAGCGGAGCAGAGGCTCCATCGCCCTCACTGTGAGGTTCGTGACCCACTTCATGCCAGCACTGGCTCTTGTCTGCTCAAGTCCCTCCCTGACAGCCCCCAAGACCTCTCTGAAATCAAGGGAGTTGTCTGGGTCATAAATTAAGAGGTTTAATTCATAATTCTGCTGCTGCACAAAACTTCTGCACCACTTCTGTCCCTGCAGCAAAGCTCTGCGTGGCTGAGAGGTGCCTGGGGTCCAGTTCCAGGAAACTGGGAAGGTTTCTGCCCACTCCAGAGTGAAACTTCACTAGAGGGAATTTACTGTGGCAGAAAGCTGATGGTCATCCCTGCAATCAGCTCAGCACTGGATCCAGGAACGAGGGATCATCCAAATTTATTACACTGATAAATGGCGTTGGAAGATGATGCCAGCGCTGGTTTTAAATCTTCATCACCATCACCGTCACGTCCCTCGTCTCTGGGCTTGGTTTTATTTTAAAGACCTCCCAGTCCTTTATCCTTCACGTTTTGCTGGATCACCACATTCAGAGGCTGCACAGATGCCATGCGTAATGAGCTCGCTCTGCTGGGACCTGGGGTGATTTGCCAAAATCCTAAAAACCACCTCACGTTTCTCCTTGGATCCGGCCCTACTTTAACAGTCAGCAGAAGCAGCCTCCAAATCATTTTATGCAAATGCATCTCCTAATTGGATCTGGCTGGGAGCATCCGTGGTGGGCTCCAGATGTATTGTCTAAGCACGGGGCTGGGCTGGGCTCCGTGTCCTGCTGATGCCAGGGATTTCCAGGCAGCTCCAGCCCCCTGCCCTGATCCTGCTGGGTTCGGATGTGTCCTGAGCACCGCAGACCCCACCTTACATCTGGGAATTCTGCTGGGAAGCTGTGGGAGTGAGGCTGTACCTACCGGGAAGCGGACGGCGGAGGATTTGTTGCAGTGCATGGAGATGGGAGCAAAGCCGTAGAGGGATTTCAGCACATCCCTGTTGAACGTGTTCCAGGGGATGGAGTAGAACTGCTGTGGGACAGAGACCTGTGGGCACATGCAGACCTCCTCGTCGTTAAACCTGGGCAGGAGAAAGGCCACGCTGGGACAGAGCGGTGCTGTGGGCTGTGCCCTTCCAGAGCTGGGTGTGAGCAATTCCTCCCTGCCTGAACAGCCAGCTGGCATGGCTCTGAGGGCAGCACCGGGCACAGGGACAGCCTGGAGCAGCCAGCACCTGCAGGGCAGGATTTGGGACCAGCCCGTGGGTAGGACACCCTGTGCAAGGTCAGCATCTCCCTTCTCCTCATGGGTGGAAGGGCTGCAGCCTCCTCCCCTGGTGTGGATCCTTGGTGACTGCCTCGGGTTCTGAGGAATATTTTGCGTTTATGCACTTGGCCACACGCTTACTCCTGCTTGGAAGTCCCTCCCAGGGGCTGCTCTCCCCTCCTGGTGGTTCTCACCACACGGTCATCCTCAAAACTCTGGATTTTTTTGTACCAGTGGTCCCTGTGCCCCCGGCCCTGCTGTGCAGGGGCTCTTTACCTGTTGACGAGGTTGAAGTAGCGGTGCAGGTAACCCGGATCCACAGCGCTTTTGCACAGCTCCAGCTGGGTCTGGGGGTAGTAGTGCACGTAGTTCACACACATCTCCTCCAGGATGCCGAACCCTCCCTGCGGCACAGGCAGGAAGGTGATGGAAGCGGGGCCTGGCTGTGCCCAGCTGGGGCTGCACAGGGGCAGGGAGGGCAGGGGGGCACAGAGCTCACACCTCTGGGCTCACACTGACACGGATCTACACCTGAAATCTCTGTCTAGTATCTGCATCTTGATATCTGGACATCTAGAGAGATAAAGGTAGAGATGAGATTGAGATGGTAGAGATCAAGATAGAGATGATAGAGATAGAGAGATAGAGATAGAG
>VZDJ01000051.1:3564582-3578245 GCA_008694505.1 Cyanoderma ruficeps
GAGCTCCTTGCAGGGGGACAAACCCTCTTTGCTGCCAAACCGACGCTCCAGAGCTGCAGGAGCAGCTGAGCCAGGCCCTGCTTCCTTCCCTGCCCTCGTTAGTGGTGGCACAAACGATTCCTTGTGGGTAGGCCCTACAAAAACACACACTGAAACTTCCCTGAGAGAGCCAGGTGGGCCCTTTGGAACCATCTTTGAGAGAGCTCCTGGCAAGCTCCCCGGGAGCAGGAGCCAATTTTCCCATCCCTGGGAGGGAAAGCACCGCTGGGACACGGCCAGCTCGGCAGTGAGTTTTATGGGAATGGTACCCCGGGGAGCTGGAGCAGATGGCTCCCCAGGAGAGCTCCTTCCAGGGGGATTCAGCACATCCCAGCCAGCTGCTCTTCTCTGTTTATTGTACACAGCAGATTTTTCTTTCCAGCACTACCCTCACGGTGAGCTTAAAACTTCAAAGTGGGAGCCTGGAGATTGGTGCTGCCTGGAGCCAGGGAAAAGCCACGGAAAACCTTTCTCCTCTGAGGTGCAGGAGGGGACAGGTGCTCACCAGCTGGGTGCATTTATCAGTGCAGTATCCCGTGAGGAGGAAGCTGTGCTCTCCAGGGGGAATGGCCATCACTGGGCTGTACACCAAGCCCAGCTCCATGATCCCGGCGTCGTAGGGACGAAGGGTGGCCGTGTAGTACAGCCGGATCCCCGAGGAGTCACGGCGACCTGGTGGGCCAGGGGACAAGGACAAGTCACTGCAGGGACAAGGTCAAAAGGTGAAAAAACAAGGACAGGTAAAAAAAAAAAAACAAAACGATGCTGTGCTGCCGTGGGGAGCCTCCCCCTCCCGGCTTCCTTCATCTGTTTGAAATTGTTTTAAATCCTACAGATTTTCGTGCCAGTCTTCCCTGAGTGGCCTCGGATGCACCTGGTTCCCTGGTGAGGGCACTGACCTGAGGCTGAATTGTCCCAGGACAGCAAGATGAGGGGTACCTTTGGGGAGCCCCGAGCAGAAGGACAGAGCATGGGGTGCTTTGGAGGAGACCCTCAGGAATGGGGCTCATGGCACCTTCTTTAATGGGAACATCCCATAACCCCAAAAAGCCACACAAGCAAAGGGAAAGAGCAGGGTCAGTAGGTCAGGAGGGGTTCAGGCCAGCTCTGAGCTCCCTGTCTCCAGGCTGGAGCCCACCCAGGGATAAGAATAACGGGGGAGACACTATTGGTTAACATGCAAAAGCAGATAAATGATGGAAGACGTGAACTCTGTATTTATAGCCGTGTTTCTTCTCAAGTTGCCGAATGTGCTATGATTGATGCACAGTACATATGCTCTGGCCTCCTAAAAATATACTTGGGTAGTCAAGAAGCTGCTTGTTTTTATGTTAATGAAGAAGCCGGGTTGTTTGGAATCCTTCTTTTTTTTTCCCAATGTGTCTCCTGACAATGTTATCGAAGCAGGAGAACAGGAACACAACATCCACATCCTCCCCTCCCCTGGCAGCCTGGTCTCTCTGGTGACTTGGCACTGCTGTCACTCTTGCTCTGAGCTCAGACCCAGCCCCAGAACCTTGTGAGGAAATTCGGGGGGCTCCTGAGACAGCCCAGTTGAATCCCGGTGCTGCCCTGGATCACATCCTTGCAAGAACTCTCTGGGGGCAATTTCCTTCCTGCAGGCTCCTTTCCCAACCACCCTTCCCCACCTCTGGGCCACATGTCAGCCTTCAGTGAGGATGACTTTGCTGAGGCCAGAAAAGCAGCAGCATGGTGGGGATTTTTAATGTATTCTTCCTGCAGGGACAGATCTAGACCATCAACTCTCCAGAAAGTTGAGGACAAGGCCGTGATTTTGGCCAGAGGCCTCCCCAGAAGGTGGCAATCCTTCCCTGGAATTTCCCCTGCTCTCCTGCCGTGGTCTGACAGGCAAAGCAATGGGCAGCACCACCCAGCCCCTCACCTTTGAACACCAGGGGATTGTGGTAATGGATCTCCAGACGCAAATACCTGGAGGAGCCTGGGCCACCAAAGGCAAGACCTGCTTCTTCAGGGTAATAGAAAGCCTGGAAGCAGAGGGGAGGGTGTTAGGGCAGCAGCACGGTGGCTTTCCTGGGAGCAAGGCTGGAAAGCCTAAGGGGATGTGTGGGCATAATCCTGACCCACACCATGGGCTGAGGGGCGTGACCTGTGCCCTTGGCTGTGCTTGGGGAGCTGCCCTTGCTTCCAGAAGCTTCTCTCATTCCACATGCAGCGGCGGAATACCTGAGTATTGTCACAGAGTCATAAAACACCCTGAGTTGGAAGGGACCCACAAGGATCATGGAAATCCAACTCCTGGCCCTGCACAGGACAAGCCCCAGGAATCCCACAAGTGCCTGAGAGGTTTGTCCAAAAAAGCTCCTTGAGCTCTCTCGGGCTTGGGGCCATGACCATTCCCTGGGGGCCTGTTCCAGTGTCCCACCCCACTGATCCACGGCACCAGAGAGGGCTGGGAAAAGGTGGAAAATCCAACACACCCAGGAGGGGCTGGGAAGATCAGACAGGACTGACACCAAACCCCAGCCGAGAACGAGGGCAGCGCCTCTGGGACAACCCCAGAGTGGGATCGGGGAGGTCTGGGAGGCAGCAGGGCAGGATGTCACCCCACCTGGGGGGGGACATGTCCTTTGTCACACCCACCTGTGCCCCCATGGCCCAGGCTGCCAGCACGTGCCTGCAGTAGTTGAGCCTGTCTGGCTTCATCTTGGAGTCGCAGGGCCCGTTGTAGTGGGGGAAGCTGTCGAACTGGGCCGCGCACTGGAACACTTCCATGTGGTGGACGAGGGCCTCGTTGCCCGCCGTGACCACTGGCTCATACTGCGAAGCCCAAGAAGGAGGGGACACGCTGAGAACACACCCCTGGGGCCTGCAGGCTCCCCAGGGCAGGAGTATCTGGGACCTGCTACCAGTTTCTGCCACGGGATGGGGAGGGAAGCTTGCTCTGGGCCTGAGGCACCAAGGGCCTCATATTTTGGTTATGGCAGAGTCTAACACCTGGGTGCTTCAAAGAGGAAACAACGTGTTGTTAGTGCCTAAGGAGCATTTAGGTCAGTTGTGGAAATATTTAATTTCTTGGCTGGCTTAAGGACCAACCCAGAGCCCACCAGAACCCACAGAGAACCAGCTCATCCCTTCTCCAGCAACAGATCCAGGGGATCAGCAGGTCTTGGTCTGTTTTGTGATGACTGAGTCCTTTACCAGTTCTGTAGGGCTGGGGTGGCCCTGAGGATGTTGCTTTTCCCTACAGAGAGGCCTGGCTGTGTTGTTGTTGTAGCTCTGCCTGCAGCTCTTGGGTTTTGTTTCTATCCAGCAACTGCTTGGGGCACGGGGAGGAGGATTTGGGGTAGAGAGAGTGACTCAAGCCTGAGGAACATCTCTGGCGAAAAGTGCCAGCTGTAGAAGCGATCTGCAGCAGCGGGAAGGTATCAGGAGTTACACACTTCTTACTTACACACAGATGATTCACTTCACACCATCTGTCAGGGAGAAAATCCTCCTTCTGAGCCTTCCTTCGCAGCGCCGTCTCTCCCCTCGGAATCACTGAGTGCTCACTGCAGCTTCAGTGTCTGAAGGCTTTGACTCTGGGTGTGCCAGGTCACCTCCCGAGCCACCCCCACACCTGCTGGGTGCTGTCCCAGCAGCTCATCCCTTTCTCGGGGTTACCAGCAGGTTTCTGCCTCTCCTTTGCAGGAGGTGGCCCAAGCAACACGTTTGGGCAATGCCCACAAGTCACATTTCTGTCTGTAACTCTCTTTTTTACGGACTCTCCCTCATCTTTTAGGAGCCAGTTCCCATCCTGGCTGGCTCTGCCCTGCTCTCCCCAGCCCTGTCCCTTTGTATCCCGTGTTTTTATGCTCCTCATGGCTCTCTGAGTGCCAAAAATCCTGCTGTGGGTCTGTTCCTTGTGCAGGGAGTCAGCTCTGAGCCTGCCCTGGAACCTGCTGGATGTGCCAGGTGGGAAAACATTACCCAGTCCCTCCCTGCTGAGACACTCTAAGAGACATGAGGATGCTGCTGACGGGTGGGGTGGACCTGGAAGAGGTTTTGGGACCACATTTGGAGAGATGTCAGGGTCTGAAAACCTCTCTGTGAGGCGGAATTTTCAGGATGTGAAAGCTCAGGATTTTCAGTTCAATTCCTGATCCCCCCTGGGTGAAGAGCAGCCCTTTTCTCCTGCCTCTTACCATGATGATGTGGTGTTTGGGGAAGCCCTCTGGGAGCTCTGCCATGTAACACCAGTAGGTGGTCTCCTGGCTGGGAATGACGACGTCTGGGGCTGTTATCTCCATGCTCCTCATGTCGCTGGGCAGCTCAGGGATGCTGATGTTGGGTTTTAGCAGCTGCACCCTCTGCAGCCCGCCGTGGAGGGCAGAGACGTTGATGGCTTGCAGGGAAGGCACTGGTTTCTCCAGGATGCCGTAGATCAGGTGCACTGTGCCGTCCTGAAGCCAGAGCAGGACAAACCAGTGGGGGTTTTGTGAAGAGCAGGAGCTGCATGGACCAGCAGCACCAGCACTGGTGGGATGAAGCCAGAAATGGGCCTTGTGACCCCACCCTGACTGCACAGCTCACTCTGCCCCACATCCCAGGGTATTTCTCCGGCTGATGTGGTCACTGAGGGTTCCCTACCAAGTGGGAGAGTCTGAAAAGTTTTCCCCATCATTTCCAAAAGGGTGACACATCCTCTCTGCTCCTTCCAAGCCCCTCATGAGCTCCAGGCTGGCACAAACCCATCAGTGCAGGGCTCACCCCCCATCCCATTCAGCCCAGCAATAACCTGGGGGGTAAAATCAAAGAGCAGAAATAGCAGAAATAAAACATCTCCCTGAAGCCCTCCCTTTTCTTCCAGCTTCTTTTCAGGTGGAAGGTACCACAAGAAGCTCTGCTGAACATCTACTGCAAACAAGAACGCTGAGAGCTCTGGACAGGAGATAAGGGAGAAAGGATAAAGAGAACAGTCTTTTCCTAAAGGATCAGAGAATAAAGACCAGCAAGTGTTTCCGTGGCTCACACACACAGATTTTTCCCTCCAGGGCTCTCAGTGTTTTGGCAGACGGCAGACACTTCTCACCACAAGAGAAGCTTTTGAACACCAGCAGCAAAAAACTCGAGGACACTCTGTGCCCACGTTGGCTCTAAAATATCCTGCCCACAAAGGCTTTCATGTGAGATGAGCCTTGCACGGATTCCTGCCTCCTGCCAGGGCCTGTAGCTGAGCCCCTGAGCTGCCTGACATCCCTCACCGGGGAGGTTTACCCCAAATCCCAGCTCAGAGAGGACTGGCGGATGCAGAGCCAGGGAGACATCACCACACCACCCAGGAGCACAGAGCAGCACCTCTGTGTGCTGTCCCTTCGTCCCGGCTCCTGTCACAACCCTCCTGTTCGCCTCCTGTTGATACACCCACCCCTCTTCGTAACACTCCCAACAGTTGGCTCCAGGCTGCCGAGCAGAGTGATGCAGGAGGGATTTATATAGACCCACTGCATGTTCAACAGGAGCTGGTGATGCAAAGGAGCTAAAAGCTACACTTGGGAGAGCTTTCCAAGGGGTTGTGGATGGATGGTGCCAAACATTACTCATGGGCCAGGGCTGACATCTGTAGCTCACTTCCTCTCTGCCTCACACGGCGCCAACCAACCCCTGAGGCTGTGCCCAGACCCTGCAGGACGGCTCTGGAGCTGTTCCCCAGGGCTGGGATGGGGCTGGGGCTGCCACAGTGGGCTCAGGGCGATGCCATACCTCTATCAAGTAGTCCTTGGGGTCACAGGTGCTGAAGGCTCTTCTGAAGAGGAGGTAGAGCCCTTCAGGAGCCCTGCGAGCCCCCAGGAGCTGGTAGTCCTGCTGGGAATCCATGTGGAGCTGCCCCTTGGCATCGCTCCAGGCGTCCTGTGAGGGAGAGAGCAGCCTGCTCAGCCAGGAGGCACCTCCAGAGGTACCACAGGTCCTCCCTCAGCATCCCAGAGGTGCAGGGAGCCTGTGCTTTGGTGGGCTCCATGCCTCTCCTGGGCAGATCCACGCTGGAATGGCCTCTGGTGCTCCAGCAGACCTGGGGAACACCTGACCCGGCACTAACAGCCTGCAGAAAGACCTTTACCAGCTGAGATGTGAGTGGGGAAAGGTGGGGAAGGGAGGGAGGAAAGCCCCCAAGGACATGTGAAGGTGTTGCATTGGTCTGTGCTGTATTTTGGGAAGGGGGTGCTGGGCTCTCCAAAACCCTTGGCACAAACCAGCCTCCCTCAATTTAAGATCAGACCCTTGCTGGGATGTGATGTCCGCCCTAGAAATTGCTGCTCCTCTGCAAAATCCTTAATTTTTTGTGGTCAGATTGTCGTGGCAGCCCAGCACAGCCTCCCAAAAACCTCTTGCCGTAGAGGATGGTGACAAAGCCACCCCAAGAAGCAGAGCAGTAGGGTATTCCTGTGCCTCAGGGTTTGAAAGTTTGGAGTATAAAATCCTGTGATAATTTGCATTTGAACAGAGCTGTTCCTTTGATCTTTTGTTTCTCCCTTGGGCCTCCTGTTTACTCAGAAAAGGCACCCAGGAAGTAGCTGGCTGTGGCACCGGTTCTCTTCTCTTGGGAGGAAAAACCAGAAGAAAAAGGATGAAGGAACTTGGCATCATTTCAGCCAGAACTATAGAGTCATATTTCCAGAACATATTGTCCTTAGAGGGGGAGAGGCAAATCAGCTCCGCGGAGCTCGCATGACATTTGTTTTCGTAGGAATACGGAGCTCAAGTTAATCTCGCAGTACATGGGGGGCTGAGCAAATTTGGATCTTTTTAACAGCTGACACACGCTTATCCAGAAGAAAAGCTGCTGGGAGAGAGAAAACCGGGGCTGGGGAGATTTATTGAGATCTCCTCGCAGGATGCTGCTCAGCACCAAGTGAAAGAACAAACCCCAGCGCTGCCGGGTGTCTCATTCAGCGCCGTTTGTCTTTGGGCGAGATTAGAAATGATCCTTTCTGTTTCCTTAACGTGATGCTGTGAAATCCTGGAGCGTTTGGGGCCACCACAGCCCCTGAAAGGCTGGCAATTAGCAAGGAAACAGCGCAGATAATAAACCCTTCTTTTCATGCTTCCATTGCACATTGCAGCTGATTGCGAAAGAATGTGTTTTATGGTTAATTTGAAGTAAGCAGAAAGGTAAAATTTAACTTACTGGAAAGCCTCACACGGGCAAAATTGGGGATTGCTTTCTGCAGCCAAGCACGGTCGCAATCAGCCTGATGGGGTGGGCTGGGGATAGGGCTGGAGAGCCCAGGACTGGGGAAAGCCAAACAGGAACCCAACAAACAGGAGGGATGGAACTTGCAGCAGCAACAGCAAAAACACAACTGGAGATCAGTTTTCCCCTCACTCCCGTTTACATCTCACCCAAATACATTTGCACCTTTAATTTCTGACAGAGCCCCAGGCTGCCCTGTTTTCCCATTGATCCCGTGGATGTAACTCTCAGCCAGGATCTTCCTGCTGGCAGCAGCAGCCTCTCTGCCTGGTGACTTCTGCCCTGTCTCAGAGCCATTAATGGGAGCTGTGGTTAATTTTTAATGTGACTGGCAGCAGCACACGAGCGAAGCAGGGTGTTGATTCATCCTCGGTGTGTGTATCTTTGCAGCTGAACACAGCAGAGACATCCAGCTCCTGGTTCCCTCAGCCTTGCTGACGTGCTGCTGTGTTTGTTCTTTTCTTTTGGGTTAACCCCCATGCCAAACCCACCGTGTAGATCTGGTCTGTGGGGTCCTCTGGGGGAGAAATCCCCAAAAACCTTCTGGATCAGCAGGGCTGACCCAGTGTGTGCTGTGCCCTGTACCCCACTCCACAAAACCTTAAACCAGGTTCAGAGAGTTGCATTCACAGGGAGGAAACCCCAAAAATCATCCATGCAAAGACCCAAGTGACTCACCCCAAAGTAGGAGTTGTGCCCATCGCTCCAGACCAAACCCACCGTGTGGATCTGATCTGTGGGGTCCTCTGGGGACCCCAAAATCCTTCAGGAGCAGCGGGGCTGGCCCAGCATGTGCTCCACAAAACCTTAAACCAGGTTCAGAGAGTTGCATTCAGAGGGAGGAAACCCCAAAATCATCCATGCAGAGACCCAAGTGACTCACCCCGAAGTAGGAGTTGTGCCCATCGCTCCAGAGCACGGCCAGGTCGGCGTTCTCAAACTCGCCCCTGTCCGACATCCCAAAGAGGAGCCCGAAGCGCAGCTCCCTGATGAGGAGCTGGAAATGCACGGCCTGCTCGGGGTAGCTGACATTCCAGGAGAGCTCCAGCAGCCCCTGGGGATCCAGGGGCACCTTGTAGGGGAAATCGCTCTCTCGGGGCGCCGAGCCCTGCAGAGCCACCACCAGGATGACCAGGAACGCCGCCACCATGGTGAAGTACATGGAGGCCACCTCCCGCAGCTTGAGGCTGGGGCAGGAGCAGGGCTGGCTCCTGGAGTTCTGCATCCTGCCAGGATGGCACCCGGCACCTGGCCGTGCCCATTTATGTGCTGGCCCTCCTGGGCGAGCCGGGTAAGTGATCCTCTTTAATTGCATTTAGTCCTTGGGAAATTGGGCTGGTGTATTGACCCCCGTCAGCTCCTGGCCAAACACTTGTCATCTGCTGTCTGCCCTTAATTGGCTCTAATTGCACATGGACATTATCAATAGCAATTGGATTTGACCGGGCTGATGTGATTCACTCTTAAATCTTCCTCAGTGCCTGGGAAGGGCTGTTTGCTCACAGGCTGCTCTGGCTGAGCCCTCGCGGACCACACTGCTCGTGGTGTCTTTGGCCTGGGTGTCCACATAACCCAGCCTGGGATCACCCCAAAGGTGGCCAGGCATGAGAACAAAGTACCCTGAGCCTTGCCTGAGCTCCCAGGCATTAAATAATACTGACAGGGTTTGAAATATTTTCCCTTCAAAGCTCGGTTCTAGAGGAAATACCAATTTTCCCCCAAACAGCAAGAAAAGAGACGTCTCCTGTCCTGTCCTGTCCTGTCCTGTCCTGTCCTGTCCTGTCCTGTCCTGTCCTGTCCTGTCCTGTCCTGTCCTGTCCTCTCCTCTCCTCTCCTCTCCTCTCCTCTCCTCTCCTCTCATTTTTGGCTTTTGTGGGATTTATTTCTGGCCCTTTCCAGCCCAGCAAGGCCCAGCTCCTCTCCCGCTCTGCTCTGTATCCCCCGCCTGCCTCGACCATTGGACATGTTCAATATTTGCTATTTCTTTGTAGCAGCCAGCTCCACTTTAAAGACACCTTTAGTCTCTCCCCCTTCCCATTTGTTTAAAGTCTGATGGGTTCTCTTTCGGTTATTAACTTTCCCACGTTAATTGGAATTATAATGAACTGCCTGGAGCTCTTTGATGCACACACACTCGCACACATTGGCTGGCTTTAGTCTGCGAGTGTCGGCGTTGTTTTATTAATGCCACCTCACGTGCCTCCCGTGTGGAGTCCCCTCGGGTCCCCTCCGGGGGGCTCGGGTGTCACTCCCGGTCCTTGCAGCAATGTCACGGGGGCAGACCCGCCTTCCCCAGCCCCGTGTGAGGAGAGGAAACTGGATCCGGCTCGGCGTTTTAATGAATCATCAGTGTGAGCATCTCGACGTTAAACCCGATGAGGTTTTACCGTCCTGAGACACAAGCATTACTCAGGAATGCGTCAATTGATCCCGGCCGTGTCTCCTTGCCGGGTGACCTGCTGCTCGCAGGGTTTGCTCTCCCATTCAGCCCCACCGGGCAAAAGGCCAAGGCAGGGGAGGGATGGAGGGCTGAGCTCTCCCAGAGGAGCGTCCCGCGGCCCCATCCCTCCCCCAGTGACTCCGGTCCCACACCAGCCCTCCCACTGCTGCTTAAAAAGCCTGAAGAGCCCGTCTGGATGGCAGGAGGTCCCTGGACCCGCCTGGGAATGTTCCCAGCACGGCACCTCTGGGTTCTGTTCACTGGAGCTCTGCCCCAGGAGCTGGGTCTGCACCTCACCCCATCCACGGCCGTGTTCACCTTGCTGAAGGAGGATGCAGCATTTCCCCCTTTTCCTGAGGCTCCTGGGCTCGTTCCTTGACATCAGATGGATGCCCCTCATCCCCCAGCCCTGGTGCTCGAGCTTTACAGAAGCCTGGCTGCCTTACAAAAGCCCCACAGAACAGATTTTTGTCCTTCCCCATCCCTGATCTCCTCCAAGCAGATTCACCCACTTGTCCTCCTCTCTTGGCTTCGTTTCCTCATTGTAAGGAGAAGAAGCTGAGCTGCCAAGCACGGCAGGAAGGCAAAGTGATCCTCACCGGGGTCCTCAGCTAACAAGTTCTGCCTCCCTCTATCAGAGATGAAACCCCAGGTTGCTGGCGTGTGCAAGTGCAGCTCCTGAGCTCTCCTGTGCAGCAGGAATTTGCAGTGGAGCAGCAGAACACGGGCAGGTCAGCTTGAAAACAGCTGAACTTTGCAGATAAGCACCGAGAATTTATTGAAGAGAGAGAAAAAAAAATGATGTACATCTCTCTCTCTCTCTCTCCCCCCCCCCTTCAGTTTTTCCTGAGTCGTAGCTCATAAATCCAGGCAAGGAGTGAGGATCCAGCTTTCCACTCATTGCTCGGGGTGTTTATTTTAAGACTTCAAGGAGATGTAGAAACGCCGGAGTTTCCTGACTCGGAAACTCGGACCATCCGGGAGCAGCGTCCCGAGGGAGGGCTGTGGGGTGGGAGCCGCGGGTCCTGCCCTTCCCTCGAAGGCACGGCAGCCACTTTGTGCCCGTGTGGGAGCTCCTGAGGAAGGGAACGCCGGCAGGATTGTGCTGGTCCCTGTGCTGGAGGTGGGACTCAAGTTTCCCCGCACCCCTCTCCAGGTGGAAAAGCAGAAAAGATGCTCAGGGAATACCTGGAGCGGGGTGTGAACCCCAGGGCAGGGCTGGGGGACAAAAAACCGTGGCCTTCCATCGCCACCCCTGACCCAGGGTGCAATGCTGGGGACAAGCCGTGGCTTCCAGAGCCCTGAGAGCGGCAGTGCCCGACTTTGGGAGCGGCAGGGAGCCAGGGCTGCCCGCCTGCGACAACAGCTGACTCCCAGGTAAGGAGTTTAAACACAATTGATGCGCCAAATTAGGGGCTGGAGCAGGCAGCAGCCCTCCGAGCTATAATCCATTGCCTCGCTAACAGAAATGGAAATTCAATTTGGGCAAGGGCAGGGAGGGGAAGGGAAGGGAGGGAAGCTTTCTGTCTGCTCCAGCGGCCGGTGCAGCTCTCCATGCCCCGGGGGCTCTGGTCTCCGCAGCCCTATCCAGCGCCACGATCGAATTTGCCCGGGTGCTGATGAGGTTTGGCAGTGTCTGACACCCGGCGCGCTGTGGGGAGGGGGAAAGGTGGGCTGGCACACAGGGGGGATGTTCACGACCCTGCAGGGTCACAGGGACCCCTGCCCTAATCAATCCCCGCGGCCAAACCCAGCCCGCAGCCGGCAGGTCAGAGCCGTGCAACAGCCCCGTGGCTCACAGGATCTGCTCCATCACACCCCGAGGTGGGGAGGATTATTTATCACCCTTCCCGAAGGAGCTCTTTGCCCGCTCCTGTTCCCATAAAGAATCAGAAGGGATCTGCAGGCTGCTCGCTGGGGTTTTTTGTGAACCAGGAGAGCACTGGGGCTGCCAATCTGAGTTTGAATTGCCCAGAGGGGTGCAGGGAAGTGTCTGCCCTCTCTAAAGTGGCTTTGGTGTCCCTGTGTCACCTGGGCCACGGCGAGCTGTGAGGTTCTGCAGGGGACCTCCACGTGTGACAGCAGCCCGGGCTGTTTTAACTCACAGATGTGCCCCGTGCCAGCCAGGACAGGACACTTGGAGGTGACTGATCCAGCAGGGATGGGTGGGAAGAGCCATTCCTTCCTCCCTGCACTGAGTTTGTGCCTTACATCCAGCCCAAATGCTCTGGCATCCCCCTTGCCGAGTCTCTGCTTGTTCCAGTTTCTTGCTTTCTCCCAACCTTGTTTTGCCTCACTCAGGATCAGATTTTCTTCGTTTTACACCGTGGAAGAAAACTTTTGCCTCACTCCTCACGAGAATCACATCCAAAGGGGAACCAACCCCAGACCACCCCAAATTAGGGGCCACAAGCCCCAAATTAGGGACAGAACTGGAACCTGAGCTGCTCTTCACAGCTCAGCCTCTGCTCCTGCTCCAGCACTGCAGGTGAGGACTGGACTGCCCTGACTCAGAATCTCCATCCCTTCTGCCTCTCCTCCTGCTCCGGCCATGCACCCACAGACCTGCAGAGCCAAAGGTGGGTGTCTGGGCTAAGCCACGGTCAGCTGGTGATGGGACAGCAGGAGAAAGGCCAACATGAGCCAAAGGAAGGAACTATTTGCTCTTTGGGAGGTGGTGCTGCCCTGCCAGGTGCTCCAGGCTGGGGGAGCAGCCAGGCCCCTTCCCAGCAGAGCATCCCAGAGAAATTCCCTCCCCAGAGCTGCCGCAGCTGAGGCACCTAATGAGATCTCCTCGCCTGTGCATGCTATATTAGGGTTTCCATGGATATGGTGTCACAAACACTGGGCTGTGGCTTTGTTATATAAACAGGAGAGATTGCCACGAATACCCGAAATATCTGAAAAGGACAGGAAGAGACAAAAGCGGCCTCGGGGTGTGTTCATAAAGCGCTGTGTGATCCAGGGGGTAGTGCCAGTGGGAGGTGGGAGAGGTTGGAGTGAGCTTTGGGAAGTGGAGTTTATCTGAGGGGTGGTCTCTGCATCAGGAGCTCCGGAGACTCACCCTGATCTTCAATGGGATGTTTTTAAATGAACAAAAAAGCGCTGCTGGCTGGGCTGTTCCTGCCTGAGGGCTGGGCTCCTGCAGCTCCTTCTCCACGAGCAAGTCCATCCTCACTCTGAGCCTCACACAGAGCTTGGCCATCCCCTGGTCCTGCCATATGCAAGGGAATCCTGCTTCCTGCAGCTGGTGGGACCAGGGCTGCCAATGGTGTTGGGGACACACAGCCAACAGCTCTCCCAGGACTGCCCACACCTCACCCTGCTCTGCAGGACCAGACCATTTTTTTCACCATTTCAGGTGCAAAAAAAAATCCCTTCTGTACAGTCGAAAGAATCGTGTAATGTGAGGGAAAAAGCTGCTCTAGAATGGAGGTGGGATGTAAGGGACACAGAGACATCAGGGTGGCTAAAATTGTATTGCACTCCCACTCCCCTGCCAATAACAACACCAGAAATAAAGTGGCTTTGCAATAACCATCTCCACGCGTTGGAACACAGATTCACGTGTCCCCGCAAAAGATGCTCCAGGCAGGATCAACTCTGCTCCAGCCTCGCTCTGCAGGAGAGGCCCGGCAAGCTTGCCCCAGTCCTGCCAGTGCTGACGACTCCTCCCCCAGCAGGTGCAACCCCAAGATCCCAGTATCGCCAGTGCCTCTCTTTTCCCACCCTCCGTGCTCACCTGTGGTGACATTCCCAACCTGTGGCAACATTCCCAACCCGTGGCTGTGTCAGCTCGTTCCTGGCCTTCCAGATGCCTTCCACCATGGGATGGGCATCTGTCCATCCATCCATCCATCCATCCATCCATCCCTCCATCCATCCATCCATCCCTCCATTCATCCATCCATCCATCATCCATCCATCCATCCATCCATCATCCATCCATCCATCATCCATCCTCCATCATC